>JANHGO010000327.1:0-41995 GCA_024606505.1 Aquila spilogaster
CCCCCCCCCCCCCCCCCCCCCAAAAAAAAAAAAAATGAACAGTTCTAGGGGCTTTTCTTTGACTTTTATAGCAACTGCTGTTGACCATCTACATCCATATTGCTAATGCTTTTTTTCCTCCAGAATACTTGTGCCATGTTCAAACTCCTTATTGTGATCAGCCCTTGGCTTATGTTAGAAGAGCACATTTTGATCCATCTAATGAGCCACGGACTATGCTAAGAAATCAGTGTCACAGTTATTCAAGTTCCGGGCATCATTCTATTTACTGTTATAGACACAGATTTATGAACTTTGTTCATGCTGCCATGCAGCTCCAGAGCAGCACTGAGTGATTTAGCAGCATCCACAATGAGGCATGCAAATACATGCTTCTGAACTGCTGGAAGACTATATTTTGGCAAGGCGGTCACAGATTACTTGTTTCCACTGTTACCCAACAATCCAAGAAACATTTTAAAGGTTCCTTATTGAGTAATTTGTGGTATTTGTCTGTTTTGAGAGTGATTAGTAGAAATATATCTGTTTTGGTTGCTAACATCAACACCATTACTTGGCTTGCCCATACAGCTCTAAATGCTTCTATCCTTTGTTAGTCAACTATCTAGAGCTTACTGGATATAAGCAAAAGATTACGGACATAGATTTGGTTGTTGGTAAACGGGTAGACAGTACAGAGCAGGTTCTTGAAATTCTCCCCCACAGTCCAACACAGGATTTAGTTCGTGCAATTCACCTTCTAACTAGAGATCCAGCATGCAAACATGCAACTGCAAATTCCCTTCTGTTTTCTTCTATATTTCTCTGCCTGCAAGGAAACAACAGATCAAAGATTACTGGAAGAAACTGCTCTGTCATTATCCTGTAGAGAGTCTGGACTTCACAGTAGCACATAAACTACTCTGGAAGAACTAGTAGAAATTACCAATTCTTACCAATCCCAGCTAAAAATTTGCACCACTGACACTTTGGATCAAACAATTTGATTCTAGTGATGATATAGATAATTAAAAATAAGCAAAAAAAAAAAAGACAAAATGAAAAACAACCAAAGTAATTGGAAGTTACCTCAGCATTAACCAAGGTAACAGAGGATCTCTTCATACTACAAAGCAGTAGATCTCCATGTTTTTATAACTTATTTAGGTACTCTTGACTCCTGAAGCATACGTTCTCTACAAGGTGTCAGCTTGTTGCAGTTACTTCCCCATCGATCTGTCTGCCGCATCTCTGGAAAGGTCAAGTGGAATGAGGGCCCTTTCCAGCACTCTTTCAAATCACTTCATTCCCTTGCAGAAAGGGCGAAAGCTCTCAGGTGACAGGCTAATTAATTCAATCTTTTTCAGCTGTGCGGAACTGTGACATTTATAATTTATTCTAAAAGGAAAATAAATATTATTTAATCCTGTTGAGCGCGCTACCGCATCCCTTACCAACATTTGGTACTACACTGTTTTATTTAGATGACGCTTCAAGCATTATTGTCATGTTAACACTTTGCACGTTTGTTTTCCGTGTTTCTTTTAAAAATGGCTCCAGCTAAAACAACGTATGCATTGTAAAATAAAAATAGGGGGTTTCACAGCAGTAACTGCAAACTCCTAGGCAGAGCTTTTGTATATTTTTATTTTAGAACCATTACTGTAATATTTTCCATAAAACAAGAGTTTTGGTTTCTGCCCATGAGACTGTGGCTTTTAGAACAGCACAGTTATATCACAGCTAACAAAGAAATATGTTTAGTTTGTTTTCTATAAAGATATGAGTTTTTTGAGTTGAGAAACAGAGCTGAGATTTTTCCTTCAATTATACTTATGAAGTCATGAGTACTGCAGAACATTTTGCTTAAGTTTAGGGAAACTTTCTATGCTGTAAACATTTACAATAATTTCTGATAGATGCACAGATTAAATGAAAACAAATCAAATGCTGACTTGTTTTACTAGAAACCCCAAAATTCTAAGATGTGGCAAAGTACTCAGATGAGAATACTGAAGCTCCAACTCTGTGAGCCAGCTGCTGCAGAAGGTGCAACAGAGTGAACCAAAGGTTCTTTTTTTTTCCATTAGATGAAGAAACACATGAAGCATCTCACTGCCTCATTAGCAGGATGGGATATTAGTAATAGTTTTAAGTGGACAAGAATGACTCAACTATTAAAACTGCATCTATTTTGGATGAAATCTGTCCTTCAGGTAAATGGATTCCTGCAGGCAGTTTGTCTTCTGTCAAAACCAGCAACCAGTGCAGTTTTTCACTGGAGGGTATATTTCCCTTAGGCCAAGACAGAATATAACCATTTTCCATGCTACTCCTCAGAGTAGAAGGCCATGATGGTTGTGTAGACTCTGGTGCAGAGAGTTCTTGAGTCTACACGTTCCTGGTAATAAATACTTCTAACCTCCTTCAGTGTCTTAAGATGTCCTAGATTCTTTGGAGGAAGAATATACCTTCAATGTTAATGTTTTGTTTTTAAGAATGGGAGCGATTTATGTGGGCTTTGTGGGTGTTTTTTTCCAGAAAACTATTCTCCTCATATTCCTAGAAATGTAATGTCCTTCTCAATTTTTTGTCCTCTGCTGTCTCCATAGCCATAAGTTATTTTGGCGGCTGATCAAGTCAAGTTATGTAGCCAAGGCCTATGTAACTTTTAAGTCCCATTAATCCTTCTGGTGAGCTATCCTAGAATTTTAATGCTGTGATGGTTCTTTCAGCACTTACTAACTTTATACTAAGTTGTTCTGGAGCTGCCATCACATCCTGTAAAATAAATATATTTTCCTCTATCCCAGTGTTTACTACCTTAATGTACTTAAAAGAAAAATGTTCATCTATTTTTAATCTTAAACTTCTCAAACTAAACAAATTCTTTCAAGAAAATAAGCTGTCCATTTCTTCAAATCCTGATTGGTTATGAGGGCTTACACATTTTGACAGTTAAACAGGTCTGTAGCTGTCTGGATCACATTACTTTGTTTAGTAGTGCATGTGCTATTTTTCCATTATCTTAGGATTGCATCTGAGTTTTTTAAATCACGTTACAAGATAAACTTCCATTTCCAACAGCTTTCATTGGAAGTTCTGATTTCAGCCTCATTTAAATGGGTTCTAACTGCATTACTATATTCAACTGCATTACTTGGTGGAAATCAAGGTATGGTCTTCTCTTTGTTTTAGTATCATAGTAACACTACTTCTAATTGCTAGCCCATTTCTACTGCACAGTATTACTGTATCACCCTACATATCAATAAGGGCCGAGCAATAAGTGGATTGAGAGCAGTTCTGCAGAAAAGGACTTGGCTGTATGTACTTGGCTGTATTTGTGGACAAAATACTGAACGTGAGCAATCAATGCGTGTTTGCAGCCCAGAAAGCCAACCATATCATGGGTTGTATCAAAAGAACCATGACCATCAGGGTGAGGGAGGCAATTGTCCCCCTCTACTCTCATGAACATTTGCAGTACTGTGTTCAGCTCTGGGACTCTCAGCATAAGAACTTGGATCTGCTGGATCGTGTCCATAGGAGGTCACAGTTATGATCGGAGGGCTAGAGCAATTCTCCTGTGCAGACAGGCTGAGAGAATTGGAGTTGTTTGGCCTGGAGAAAAGAAGGCTCTGGGGAGAACTTATTGTGGCCTTTCAGAACTTAAAGGAGAAGAGACTCTTAAGAAAGATGAGGAGAAACTCTTTATCAGGGGTAGAACAAGTGACTGTATAAATTAAAAGAAGGTAAGTTTAGATTGGATAATATTAAGATATTCTTTACTATGAGGGTGCTGAGGCACAGAAATGTGTTGTCCAGAGATGCTGTGGATGTCTCAACCCTGGGAGTGTTCAAGTATAGGCTGATTGGACTAGGCAACCTAGTCTAGCAGAAGGAGTCCCTGCCCATATCACAGGGACTGGAACCAGATGGTTTCCAAGGTCTCTTCCAATCCAAACCATTCTCTGATTCTATGATCCCTTATTTCCTTTATTTACTATTCCTTCAAAACAAGTCAGGTAGATCAACACTTGGCCAACTCTCAGCGAATTAGCTTTTTACAGTTTAGGTTTCATCATTCTCACCTAGTTCATCTCTGATCCTTCTTTTATACCCAGCAGGCTCTGGAACTACTGTCAAATGTAAAATACATCCAGATACCTTCAGCTGCGATGTCTCCTTTTTTGTATCGATGCATAGCTCTCAAATAGTGTGCAAATTTCCATAAAACCAAGTGAAAATCATATAGGTTAAATATACCCTCTAGAAAACCTAATCACCTATTCAGCAAGAATGAGTTTCTTATAAACATCCTTATTTACTTCTTTCTATTCCTTCATTGCCTCAGTAACTGCCAGCTGTTCAGCTTTTAAAGCTTTTCCCTCCTCTGGCTCTGCCCCATTTACCTTCTGCAGTTAGATCTGAGCTATAACCCAAAGTAGGGAGACTCATAATGGCAGCTGCAAGATTATTATTTTATTCATAACAGAGCTCCCAAAATGGAATTACACTACAGTGAAACCCACCATCATACTACAAATGAGTGAATTCTCTTCACCCAGAGAAATCAGGAGAGCTCTTTCCTCACCCAGGACAGGCCTCATACAGCTGGGCTCACTGTAGCTTATCTAAGCATTCACACACCCAGCCCAGGAAGCAGAAAGTTGAAATGAGCAACCACTAAAGTCCAATCCTCTTGGAGGCCCTTGAAGCCAGCAGGGCTGCCAGGAGACTGCTGGACTGGTGCTGAGGACTCCACCAACTAAGAAGGTGGCAGGGAACTACTGATGGCACAGGGCTGGAGGTGGCTATAATGAAATGAGACACGGCTGCATTTGACAATGCAGGTATTGCAGAAGGAGTGTCTGTAGGGGAGACGTGTGAGTAACGGATGGACTTCACAGAGAATGGAGGAACTGGAGATGAGTAACAGTGATGTTTTGGAGAGTATGAACCTGTAAAGGCAACATCACACAGCATGTTATTGTTATCATTTTTACCATAATTGCCACTAATTCTCCTTTCTAATCCACAAGTTAGATGACTCTTCAGGATTTTTACTTCCTTCCTCTCCTCCCTCCTTTTCCCTCTCAAGTATTTATAGAGTTAAAGGAATGGAAGGCAACACATCTTTCTCAAATGACCTAGTAATCTTTTATTCCCTATTTCTCTTCTCATGAATGAACAGTGCCAACTGCACTTGATCATAAAGTAAAGGAGAATTTTGCTTGATTTCTGTGGCAGTCTTTATTGACAGCTTCTCGGAAGAAAAGCAAATGGAATGCAGCAGAAGCTTAGAGAGAGCATGCATCTAGGCCAGCCTCAGATTCCCAGGAGGAGGCACAAGCATGAAGTCAGTGTCAGCTTTGGGAAAGTCCTGTCACCTTTCTCTTGCAAAGATAAATTATTTCAACTGACAGCAGAGAATTCTGCTAAACCTGGAGTTTGGTACAGAGGACAATGACTGAAGTATAAATACAAGGAAGTCTAGCAGGTAGATTATATCACACTCACACAAACTCACCATTACTTATGCTGTGTGTTTACAATGGCAGAAGCAACTACCAGATGGCTGGAAACGTGTCCTGTGCCACAGCCTGAAATACTACCCCGGGCCTTGAAAAGCAACACTTACCGCAATGTAGAGACTCTCTACCCTAAGATGCAAGTAGTAGCAGACATATTTTGGGAGGCTTTGGTTTTAATCTGCTGTTGCACCTTCCACCTCTAGCACTCAGGCCTACAGCACACTAAAATGCTGTTTTAGCTGACAACTTGTTAGTTGGTATTACTGTGTCGGGCAAAAAGACTCTCCTGAGTGTTTTTTTTTTTCTGTATGGAAGAAAATTCACTGAGTTCTCCTTCAGGAAAGAATTTTGGCCCAAACAAAAATTAAAAACCATGACCAAAACCCAAACCTTGGATCGAAGTGAAGCTGAATTTCCAAAATACCTATGGCAGATGTAAGAAATTGAACTAAGTCACAAATTAAAACTTTCTGATCACAGAAAATTTGTAATTCAAAGTAAGGTTGGCTTTGCACACTAAGAATTAATACACATAACATAATGTACTTTCACATAGTCCTTCTCCTATTAATAGGCTGTTGCAGAATATTCTTAAGTATACCAGTAATTTAGGAAACAAGTAAATTCAAGTTTATTTCAGTATTTCTTTTGGTTATACTCTTTACTAATGTAATCTGGAGAAAATGGTTTGCACTATCATTTTTTTCAAGATAAAACTTGAATGCATTATAGTAAAAAATATGTATGTATACAAGAATAATTTTATAGATGATAATTTTTATAGCTAATTTCTATGAATTCTGAATGTACTCATCATTAGTCAAGTCACATAATACATAATAAGAGTTTTTGAAGGACTTGGAGTCAAACGTTTCCTAACAATTTAATCAACTGGACCTCATAATACACTTGTCACCCAGGTATTGCTGACCTTAGTGTGAAGACCTAATATTTAATACCATAATGAAAGTAAGTGACTTACTCAAGGTCACACAGCATAGCCAAAAAGAGATCTCCATGATTCACCGATGCTGAAGAACAGATAGTTCTGTGCATCTGAGGATTGTGAAGTCTTCCCATGAATAGGCAGGGGAGAAAATAAATATTAACAAGATTATATCCAGCTTCATAGTGAACAGAAATATTCCTAGATTCCCTGGCGTACCTTCTGATGAATTCTAGACCATATAGACAATTCATTGAAACTGGATTGATAATGGCTACATTTTCTGACCTTGAACTCAGTATGGAAACAATTTCTCATTATGTGAACTTCAAGATTGCTGTGTTAAGCATCCTTTGGAAAAAGACAAGCTGTCAAAATTTAGTCACTCTCATTTAATCTGTATACCATCTGCATAAGAAACAATCTCCATTTGTCAGAAGAAATTAAGACATTGATTTTGTGTGACTGCAAAAAGAAGCTAGTAGTTCACTCAATGATTATACTAATTCAATACACTTAATCTGATCACTATTAAATTGTTCTTTCATTATACTTGTTGATTCTTTAAGTACTCTAATTGGGGAAAAGAGCATGAATTATAGTATGCAGTAAGAAAATTATTATTTCAATCATCATGTATGCTTCTCAGTTTGAGGTAAGTGCTCAAGGAAACATTTAAAATCCAGGGCTAGATCCTCTATTTCTGCAAATCAGTGCTGCTCCATTTGCTTCAGTGGAGAAATGATGATTTACAGTCTAGAAGGATCTGATTTACAATATTTGTTCATTTTGCTATGGTTTGCAAAGATCTGAAATTCAAAGAAGGTCTGTTATACAAATCTTCTCAAGTACAGAGATTTTGAGTTGTAACCGTGCTGTATTAGAGAAGCTAGAGCCAATACTGTGTAATGGGATGTAATTCCTTTTGGGAAGTGTGAGAGTCTTCAAATGTAATAGAAACTAATATTTTGCTATTTTATGCAATGGTCAAAACTAGTTTCTTGTCAAAATACCTGAAGCTGTTTAACTATGTTTATTTGAAAAGAAATTTAAAATTATATATTTTGCTCCAGAAGTAATTACTCCTGTTTATTTCCATGGAAACTACAATAGATACGAAGAGCACAATAACACTATTTGATAGAGCGAATTCTCAGCTACAAAACACTATTTTTCAACATAGTAACCACCATTGACTATGCATTTTCACCAGCGATAAAATTCTGTGTAAAAATCTGCACCACCAGAAGTGACCCCCTGTTTCATAGCTGCTGTGATGTCATCATTGCTAGGAAAATATTGCCCACAGAATCCATTTTTCCTTGACCCACGCAAATGGAAGTCAGAAAAGTCAGAAGGCACTAAAACCAGACTATACAGTGGGTGTGTTAAGACAGTGCAGCCAAGACTGACAATGTGCTTCACTGTCTTCTAACTGGTATGGGGCTTATCATGTTGCAAGAGAAAGGTTGTCTTCCTCTCTGGCCTGACTCTGGAAGTTGGAGGCCTCATTTTGGTCAGTGTTACAATGTGGTGGTCAGAGTTGATGGTTTCTATAGGTTGCAGGAAATCTGAAAGGATCACATCTTTCCTATCCCAAGAAAACAGCACATATTGCTTTACCCACAGAGGGCTGCATCTTCAGCTTTTTCTTCTATGGGGAATTCACATAACATAATTCCATGGACTGCCATTTTGACTCTGGCTCATAGTGGTGACACCAAATCTCATCACCAGTAATGATGCAACCCAGGAAGCTGTCACCTTCAGCCTCATATTCGTTCAATATGTCCTGACAAACTTGGATTATGGTGTTCTTTCTGTTTCTGCGTGAGCGTTCGTGGGACCCACCTGGCACAAAGTCTGTGAAATTCCAAAGTTGACACCATGGTTTCCAATGCACTGAAGTTGATATTCAGCTCTGTACACAGCTCTCTGGACATAATCCACTGATTCACATGGGTGAGCTGATCAAGGTATTCTTCATTTCATGATGTGACAGCTGTGTATGGCCGTTAAGCATGTGGTTTGCCTTTCATGTCACCATCGCTTCTGGTGAAAAGTACCATTCATCACCTCAGTGTGCTCACATCCATTGTTCAGTCTCCATAATCATTCAGCAAGCATTGATGAATGTCGATGAGTGCAATCTTTTCCTCATAGGGGAATTGAATTACACATCTCTGCTTCATATGCTCTTCCATGTCAAACACTGTTTTGACAGATGATCCTTCTGCTGCCATGTGTTGCATGGTAACAAAATTTAAAAGAATATGGATGGGAAGATTGAACATCTACTGCCATACCACCAATGTCTGCCTCTTATGTCATGGGCCAGCATGATAAAATTGGAGGCATTACTTTCAGGACAGCTTTCATATATCATGCCTAGCATACGTTAATGGCACCAACTATATGTACTCACTTCTCTTATATGCTTCTCATTTTTTTATGTATTTATTCACTCATTTCTATTGTTTATTTACAGAAAGTGTGAAGAACTACAATATTAAATTCTCTTCTACTTTTTTAATATACATTATCTGCACAATTGTAAAAATACATAGAAGTATGTAACTCTATTTTTTTTATATTATCGCAAACATCCTTTGATGCATCTGTATTTTTCTAGATATTTTGGTGCCTAGAATGGTTACAGTACTGAAGCGGTAAATCTTATTAAAATTACTTAGAGAAGTCTTCTCTTATTCTGCTCTATGCAGAATAGAGCAGGTTTGTGTCATGAATTCTTACGCACTGGAAGGAGAATAATCTGTCCAAAAAGACATCTGAAGAGACAACTGGGGAGGTTTGCCATTTGCACCATCAAGGAACTGTAGAGACAGAAGAAGTTATATAATGTTATGTAACCATTTCTCCTCCCTTCTGCTGGAAAAAGCACTTGGTAGTTCAGGATAGAATTATATTCATTAAAGCGTGTCCCGTTGCTTGTCTGATATATGAAAGTCTCAAGATACTGGGAAGCAGGGATCACTCATGTAAACTGGGATTAATATTAGATTTAAACTGCAGATGGCAGCAAAACCTCAAATATATTTGCAATCTTGCCCAGGTAATGTTTGATCCATACACAAATGCCAAAGAGCATGCTTTATTGTATTAGAAATAAAGAGTGCTATTAAAAAAACTGTCAGCATGTTTGCTAAATTAGAGGGTAACATAGCTCACAGAAAGTAGCAGGATAGATATTTTAGAGATAGCTGTTTTTGAGATATCTATGCCAGTGGATGATGAGAGATGACAGCTCCCCAAGTGAACGTGCCAATCACTTGCACAAAGAGTCCCAGAAAAAATGACAGTGAGTAGAAGCTGTAGATTGCCCCTGCCCATTGTAAAACCCTCTAGCAGTCCCTGTAGTTCTGCAATCAGCAGCAGGAGAAGGGAAGTCTGGTAACACAGGACACTCACATGTCCTTGTCTCACAATTTAATTAAAAACAGGGAGCACTCACTGAGGACACTTACTGCCAGTTAACAGTCAGAATGGAGCCAGCAAAATTTCCAGAGAGGAGTCTGGCCTCAACACCTACATGCTGACAAATGCCAAATGTAAGTGTTGGCTCAGTAAAAGGAGAAGCATGGAAATTAAAAGTAATCCACTTTTGCTTTCACAGAGGAAACACCTGGTGTGACACAGTGCATGAACCAAAGAATAGGCTTATAATGAAATCACTAAATTGGAGCTGTTCTTCAGTTAACACTGATAGGACCCTGAAAACGGAGGGAGGGGGTGTTTTTCTAAATACATCTGAACTCAGTAGCTTAGTGGTACATTAATGAAAAGATGATCTTGAAGAGCAATTAAAAGTTTTACCCCAGAGTACAGCCTAAATTGTGTTTTTCTATACTGTATTTCCAGGTAGTCTGAAATTGTTTATCGGCTGTGGGCTAAGGAAACAAGATTGTCTCCCTGGTAAAACATTTGACTCTTTATTTCTGTGCTTTTCTGAAACGAAACAGTAAAAATACATTTGTCATTGAAAAATGGAGCAGTCAAACAATACAGCTGTAGGCAGCAATCCAAGCAAGTCTCGTATCTTAACCTGTAGGAGAATTCAGGGATTTTTTAATTTTTCTCACCTACTTTTGCTCAGTCAGTAGAATCACTTACTGCTCTGTGCACTTACTGTGCACAACCAGTTTTCAATACTAAACAAGGAGTAGTCAGTACTAAACTAGGAATGATGGGAAGGGTAATTAAAAAAGGTTTCTGTTGGAAATGTCAGGACCCTTAGAGCATTCCTATATAAGCCTAAATGGCCTCATCAGCTTCAGCTGGGGCCTCCCCCCAGCATTGTCCACAAGAGCAGGAGCCCCTTTTCTCTTTAGCCTGGGCTATGCTGGTGCAGTGCCACTTTCCCACTTCTAGCTCTGGCTCTGCCTCCTGGTTGCATGCAGACCTACCCTGTGTGTAGCTGGTCTCCTGGACAGACCCTGTAGTCATATGTTGTAAGTTGTTTCCAGTCCTCCCTCTGGCCCTGACTCTGAGATGAATTTGGACCCACACTGTGGCCTGCTCTCTGGTCCTGCATCCAGCTTCTTCTTCTTTAGCTCCTGCTGGAAGTCCCAGGACAGACCCTGGCCATGATTCATCACTTCCCATGTCAGGGACTGCCAATGGACCTGCTACAGCCCCCAGCTCCTCCTATCATGGTCAGATCCTGTGAGACGGTGCCTGTTGATGAAAGCGCAGCATGCACTGGGGTCAGCCTTGGCTTCTTGGTCACCCTCCCTCAGAGAGCAGATATGTCTCTCTGAGACCTGACAAGAAAAAATCAGTAAGACTGTTCATATTTGATTATGAAAAGTTAGCAATGTCCCTTCCTTACAAGCTCCTTGGAGAAAGGGAAGATCTTACTCCAAAACTGAAGGACTGTTTTAAGTAAGACTTTTAATGACTGAGTAATGAGAAATATAAAGCTCTGAAGTTTCACTGGCATTTTTGTAGGTAATCTAGTCTTCACTCGTCACTGTTTGATCCAGTACATTCCAGACACAACCTGATTTGCATCTTGAATAACAACTTTGGGGCTGGTACAAACTGGTTGAACTATAGTAAAGTGACAAATGAGTGTTTATACACATTAGGTGGTACTGTGTGACTACAGCTTCTTGGTATTTCACATTGTTATCTGCACATTGAACTTGCACCATTTTGTATTACAGCCTTTATGGCTCAGCAAGCTACAGACAAATGCATGAAGCTCTTTTAGGAGAGAAAACACATACATATCTTTAGTCAAACCTTCACAGTAAATTACAGAACCATAGCTTCAATGAGGCTAGAAAAGACCTTCAAGATCATCAAGTTCAACTGTTAACCTGACCTAAGGAGTACTGTCACTAAACCACAACCCTTAATGCCACAGTGAATGCTGACAAATCTTCTGATAAGTAGCTTTCCCATAGTCTATTGTGGAAACAACTAATTGTTATGTATTTATTTATTTATAATATTTTTCCTTCTCTTCCTCTGGTATGTACTTTAGCAGCAATGACCTTTTCTAAACACTACCTTCAAACTGCTAGGGGCCAGTGCATGAAACAATGTGGCTTTTTGGGTTCAAGACTCTTCCAGAGGGTATTTTATTAGGTTGATGCGCTTCGCATTTTGAAAAGTAAAATGTTTTCTGCTCAGAATGCCTTTCCCCAAAATGAATTAGGTGAGCCAATAATAACACAAAGAATAATGCAACACAAATGTACATCACAATATTCCCTGGGAAAACTAAACAAAACCTGAATAAAATCTGTATTAAAACAGAGCAGAGCTGATGCAAGGTTTTTGGCTGCCCTAGGCAGATAAAAATCGCTGTCCTCTTTCCTCATCAGTAGTTGGTTTTTCAAAATTTTCCACCCTGCCCTACACATCTGTAACATCTTCAGGTTCTGACAGATGTCCCCTGGCAAATATTGTAGGGGGATGTAAATCCTCAGGTATCTGCAGTGTCTCTATTCCAGGGAATGCTGCTTGAGCAGCAGCAATGTCAGAAAGGAACATATACCTAGGTTTCTACTGCCCTAACCAAAGCCTAAGCTATTACTGTGAACCTTAACTAACTTAACCACAAAGGAAATAATTATGCTTCAAAATTTATACCTGAAACACTGTTAAAAACCTTCTCTTACTGAGTCAGTCTTTGTGTCTTTAGTTTTTGACCCTCAGTCACCTTGCTTACAGACTATAGGACAATTGAGTAGCCCAGCTTTAGAGCTGACCAAAGAAAAGGTTTCATGGCACATACAGATGCAGATGTTTCATTTGTCACACAAAATATTCTCAGTATAGAAAGTATACCTACAGATTTGCAGATGCATAATGCAATGACCTTTTTTTCTGGAATTGCCACAGATTTCTGAGAAAAGTTCCTTGTACACAGAACAGCAAGTTCCTTCTGACAACTTCAGGATCTTATCAGAGCCTCGTTACAACACAGATTTATGGGTATAACAGAAGCATTAATGGCCATGAAGTGCAACACAAAGGCAGTACACGCCTTTTCCAGGCAACATGCAAGTCTTAAAAAAAAAAAAAAAAAAAAGAATTCTGATGCTGTCATGTTTGTAATTTCAATATTATTTTACATTCTAAATACAGCCTGTGAGACTGGTACCTTAGAAGGCAATTGAAGATTTTATTTTTATTTCCTCTAAAAATGTTAGTATTTTTTTCTATTATTCTGACTGTATCATTATTTTTCTCAGAATAACTATATGGAAACTGCTTATAAATATGAATTTATAAATAATACAGTGTTAGGGAAAGCTGTATTTCAGGGTGTGCAAGACAATAAATACAAAGAAAATATTTTCTCTTAAGATTCAGTATACCTTAAATGCTTATACAGCAAAATGCACAGCTCTCTTAAAGACATGTATACACATGTATACAGATGTACCTCCTAGCATTATCTTATACCAGAAATACACATAATGATGAAGGATTTTCCCTTTCTTTTTCTACGTTATGCCTATTTACTGTTAACTTACTGAATATGTAATTTATTTATGTATTTTTATCACAAGCATGTTTATACATACCTGCTGGCACTTTTTAAAAGGAGACTTTACAGTACCAGGGAGCCACATTGCCCACAAGATAGATTTTCAGAAAAATCTGTCTTATTTAAAGCTGTCAGCATTGTATGCTTAAGGCTGCAGCCAGTAGTTGCCTGTAGTCAGTGAGTCAGAACTGCAGCAAGGCCTGCAGTCTTTAACAAGGTACACAGGTCACAGAACACTTTCCCTGCCAGGACAGGAAGACCTCATCTTTTCCTGTCACATTGCTCAGTAACTGACAGAATTAATGTCTCACAAACTGGGATGATGGTACTCGGAAAGGCAGAAACACGCTGGGAGGTTTTGGTGTGAACATTAACTCATGCACAAACTCGATTACTCTTCTACTACACATTTTAGTAGGCAACTGAGGAACACGTTTCTCTTGGGCTGTCTTTCATGCTCCCTGAACAGGTATCAGAGGCCCTCAAACATTGCCTTTGGGAAGAGAAAGTAACCAGCAGAAGAAATAGATCAATTCACACATTGCTGAGCTGTGACTACTTTCACTGCCATAGTCTTTCATCCAACAGAGATCTTTAGGAGAATAAACCACATCAGTCTGAAATGCCATTCCTCCACAGTTTAAAACAACCTAAGCTGTTTTAAGTGGCTTAATTGACAGAAAATTAAACCAGAAAGATAAATGTAAAGTTCTCTGCCGCTTTCACTGGCCAAACTAGCTCACCATGGCGTAAGTCAAAGTCTGGTGCTAAAAGAAAGGAAATGAGAATGTGCAGCTGAGGGGAGGAAGGGAATGCCATGGGGCCTTAAAAGCACTAGCACAGGCAGATTCAAGTCACTGTGGATTTGCATAACCAATCTGTCATTTGTTAAACACTTTAACACTGCAGAAACTGACACTGCTAACAAAGGAAGCTGCTCTGTCCACCACCAACACCCTGAGCTGGCATAGCTGTGCTGCTGTCCAGTGAGTCTGATCAGAGAATTGATCCAGGTTAAAAAAATCCATCTTTTCCTGGATGAGTTCTCAGTCAGACTAGGTTTGCAAACAAAAACAAAACAAAACAAAACAAAAAATATTTTGTACTCATTATCAGAAGTGCTTATTTTGAAGAGGAAGAGAGAGATTTTTAGTAAGTGTAAACTCAGCACTGAACTGTGGAACTTTTGCTACCTTTCCATTTTTGCAATACGCCTATGGAAAGTTGTTCCCTGAAAATATGTACATTTAAAGAGCCTCCATAGCAAAAAACTCTGTGACTAAAGTTGATAGCAAAACTACATACATATTACCTTTCTGTCACATGCAAGGAATATCCTTTGAAGATTAACTCAATTTGCTACTATTTAACAATAGCAACAAAAAAAGATCCATTTGTGCTTGTACATTAGAATGCAGGATGGAAAGACATGACAGCATGACAATTAACAAATGATATAACTATGTATTTGCTAGAACTCTAAGCATATTTGAGGGCTTTTATACTGCTTATTTAATCCTGTATACTTACACTGATCTAATTGTGTTAGTGGTCCAGCACATTTCTTATTACTTAGCTGTCTATCTCAATTTCATTCCACAGGAATGTATATTAGTAAGATTAACATGGTCTACTTACCACATATTTATTTTGTTCTTGCTATACAATCCTCTTCAGGTAAAAAGGCAGGAGGTTAGGCAGCGAACTGTAAAACTCACTTGAACAAATAAGTGATCTACATTTGCCAGCATATTCTGATTGCTTTTCCTTCTCTACCAGAAATTTTAATATGCTCTGTAGTTTCCACCTGTATGATTCCCATGAATGCTGTGTAGGATACAGTCACACATAGTATCTCAAGACATTATACTTTCTAAGATGTGAGAAAAGATGTGAATGACACCAGTTAATGGAATGTGAATAAATCAAAGGGTACATGTTTATAGACACTGACAATGGGATGTGCTTTTCTTGACACCAACATATGTAAACATGTGTCCTATTTACTGATGCAAAGGAATTTCTGCTGGAACTTTTTTTCCCTGTTTCCAAAGGTAGCTCTGAAGAGGAGTTCTGTAAACTTCAAATGTGTATGCATGAACTTTGTACAGCTAGAGCTACCTGCTGCATGTGGGAATAAAGCCACTTTAACACACCTGATCAATGAGCAGTGTTAGAGACATCTGATGAGTCTGCCCTAAGGCAGATGCCAATGAAGCTACATACTGGTGGTCAGGCAGTTGTGTGGAGATGGAAGGCACACTGCACACTGTCTTGAGCCACTTCAGGGACCACTCCTTCTGCATGATATAGAAGAACTTTACATTAATTTAGGTAGATATAAAAATATACAGTTCTATAATTATACAAGTTTTGTATTTCAGTTCCTCAGGATTTCAATAGACATTGTAAAAGTTGCAAATGTTGCTAGGTACTCCCCAAAGTTCTCATAAAATTCTTCAAGGTCTCACAACTCTTGTAATTTGCAGGCACGTTTGCCCATTCTCTCTTAAGGCATCTGAATGCCAAATATATGACTAATTAATGTTTTTCTTGCCTGTGTGCTTTATTAGTTTGAGAAAACTGTTAAACTGTGTAAGCAGTGAATTTCTGAAGTCTCTTAGTATTACCAAATATAAATTAATGTTCCCTTTAGCAAGAAAAGTCATTCTTTAGAACAATTGGATGACACATTCTACTTTGTAATTTGGACATTTTAACTGCATCTACTAAAATTTAAAAAAAAAAAAAACAAAAAAAAAAAAACAATTTAATTCCCCTGGTTGTAACATTCATAATGTATGATATAATTTATAAATCCGTTATTAATTTCCATCTCAACTATTGTGTGTGCATCCTTAGTATCACCACCTCAAATAGCATGCAGCAGAATTGGAGAACATTTCAGAGGTGGTCAACAAGGATGATTAATACCACAAAGTAGATAAGCAAGCAATTGAGTTAGGACTTTTCAGGAAAGAAAACACACCTGCATATAGCAGAAGTTTGTAAAATGATGATACACAGTGACAGTGTGGATAGAGATTGATTATCTGTACATTTGCCAGTATAGTAACATCAGATGATACTGAAAGATCAACTATCAGAAGCACACTGCTCTTACTGCAGTGGGTTGTAGACCTGTGGAGTTGCTGTTGGGCACCTGAAAATTGGCATGGATTCAAGGATAAAACAGGCAAGAAAAGAAATCATTAATGTGTAAAAATGTCTGATTCTGAATGTCTTGGTATGAGAAAGGCTGATAACATTGAAAGTGGTAGTAGGAGGATCATCTGTGCTCCCTGTGTCATATAATCTAACTTACAGTCATAATCATTATACCTATGAATATGCATAGGTATTTTCCATTCATGGAATATATTTACGTTCATTTCATGCCATTTCAGCCAGTCATAAACTTGGAAAATTACTGACGTATTACTGAATAGTGTATTTGAATATTTCTACATATTTGTTTATTGTTCAGGCAAAATGTATACAGACATAACTTTATTCATAGCCTCTTTTTTCCAATAGCATGTCAGAAAACAAATTGAAGTACTCAACTATTATTATTTTCTCTGTGTATCAGACATATCAACCATTATTATCTTCTCTCTGTGTATCAGACATACAATTATCAGAAGACACAAATTATGTGCGTCAGTGGGAAAGGAAGTTATTTTCTATAAGAATAGCTGTAAGTGGGTGGATGCGCAGCTAGAGCCATGACCGAACAAATGAATCTGTAGTATGATAGAGCAGTGGGAGATGGAAGAGCAAATCTGGGAAGTCTCCAATCGCTTGTGCTAAAACTTTCCAGTCTGCCTCAAAATGAAAAGTGGTTTGGAATTGATAAAAATTTGCTTTCTTTTCTCTATTTGGCCAGTTCCTTCAGATGTCAGATGGACCTGGTACTTATCAGGCCTGACATAAAAGCTTTTCATAAATAACATGTATTGGAAAAGATTGGCCGTAATCAGTCGGAATAAACAAGCCCTGACCAGACAGAGGTTCCAGTTCAGCCCTTCCAGACATAACATTTAAGAAGCGTTATCCATATTGTGACAGGCAGTTTGGGGATCTTCACACTAAGCTGTAGTGCTTTGGTGAAGCGTCTCAACTCCAATCACGAAAAATCAAAAGCAAACCACAAATAAACAAAACCCTGATGAATACACGCATATCGAAGTATCCCAAGAATCTCTGAATGCTTCTGGGGCCCCCACAGAAGCTTTGCATATATTGTAACAAGAAGCAGTAACAAAAAAAGCCCCGGCTACTAAGCAAACAGAGCACTGTGGTTTTCCGAACACAAGCGCCGCAGAGCACAGGAGTGGGCACCTGCCGCGTGCTGCGCTGCGCATGAGCGCAGCTGGCAGGGCTCGGATGGCGTAGCGCTGCGTCCCGCGGGGACGCCGTGGAAATCGTGGGTCCCAGAGTGCCTCCGTTTCTCGTAGGAGACTACAGAATGACGTTCGGAAGTGTCATGAACACCGTGTACTTTCGTGTTGTCCTCTTGGTGGCAGTCACGCAGCTGTTCGCTCTTAGGATGGATGGCCTCGAGCACTGCCTACGCTTCTGTGGTACCTGGACTCAAGGTCTTTCTGCTTGATCACAGAAAAATGGTATAAAAGTAGGCACTGAACAGAACGAAAGCAAAGACTGCTCTTTCTGGGACTCTTCCAGGTAGTCTTCCTAGTGAAAGGCCAACCGTATTTGCCCCCTGTCTCCAAAATTGAAGGGGACTATATAATAATATATAACCAGGCTAAAATGGGCATAACATTTCCTAAAATAATTCCTTCTATTGTCAGTCAAGGAAAGAAATAATTCATTCACCACGGCCCAACAATGTTCACGGAGACAGAGCAAAGACAGCCCCAGGTTACTGAAATGACCTACTTTCATCCTATATATTCTCCACCGAGCAGCATTAAAAATTCTCTGACAAGTCAAGAAAAGACTGAAATTTGAAAGCAGTATGTAAGAAGTTTTAGAGCAGGAAAAGGCAACCAAGTAACACTATTACTATTATTATTATTATTAATTACAATATTACCTTGAAAAATCTTGAGTGGGTGTTATCACTGAGAACATTTGGAGCCCTCTGTTAGCTTTATGCTGTATTTTTCTGTTGCCAAGACAGAGTAGAGCAAGTGGCTTTCCTGGTACCTCTGTTGGAACAGGTTGTTTAAAAGAGTATTTCTGTAATGAGAAAGGTTATGTGTTTTCATTTAATGGCCTGGTTTTATCTTGTAGATTCTGGGCTTTTTAGCAAGTATTATAAAGTGTTGTGAAGCATGAGCAGTAGAGAAAGAGGGTTCTTCTGTTTTATATCTATGTAAGAAAACAAGTTTTTGGTTTTGGAGACTGTTGCTCTTCTTGGATGATGATTGTGTTGGTGTCTGTGTCTTTCGTAATCAATTTAAAGAGGTCCAGTTTAGGTAGGATGATGTCTGACTATGAAAATAATTGATTCCTTTTGAAAAATAAAGCATGCCTTTTACATTTCTTTTGTTCAAACTCCAATTATGGCAAGAGATTACTGATTTGGAGACAGATTTTTCTAGTAAGGAAATTTAGGCCTTTTGTCTCTTTACTGCAGCTTGTTTACCTCATCACCTATTTCTTTATAATTTGAAATATGAGCTGAAAAAATATTTTTTCAAATTTTTTGACTACCACTTAAATGTATTACCTACATCTACAGGAGATGACTGGAGAAGAAAATAACAAGAAAGGACAACGTATAATAATGGACAAATGGACTACTTCTTAACAGTCCTAGACAAATTTCCTGTATTTTATGATTTCCCAGGTAGACCAGCTCATTGGGACTACTGATTGGCAAGTTGAGCTGGATGGAAGAATTGTAACATAATTCATTTCCATTTAGATGATGTAATTTTTACCATATAGAGAAAGTGGGATTTGGAACCCACTAAAAACTGGTTTTGATTTTTCTTTTTTAAGAAACTTTTTCATGAGAGACTTCATTGTAATTACGAATAAGGCAAAACTCAAATCTAAAATACAAGGTCCATCAGAGCTTTTATAAAGAAATTCAAGACATGAAGTTAACCAGTTATTGAAGTCCTTCATTACATGGAATTCCCATCTTCGGTGTAGACTGTAATCAAGCATTGTTTTTTTTTCCTTTTTTTTAATTACGCCTGTGCTGGTGGCAGGCTGCCAACTGATGCATTATCGCTTATCTCCTCATTCTTGTCTCTGTCAGATTTATCCATGCTTTTAGCTTGTTTGTTTTTAGAAAACCTAATAGATTCACAGAAGTTTCCATGTGAAAAAAATATATTTATTCAACTGTCATCATCATGTCACATGATTGCTATATTGTTCCTCTTTTGATTATATTTCATACCTCCTAATTCTCCATCTCTAGTCTGTAGATTCTGGTTTTGTTTCAGGTATTATTACTTAGAATTACAAACCTGTCTAGGTATGATTGATCTGTGTGTAACTACTTAGCAGAAACATACTTGAACTAGATTGTCTTTTGGTTTAATAAAAGAATTTTTAGCTGACTTGGAGATACGTACTAGTAATTCAATGTCTGATATTAAGATTCCTCAAAACACTGTAAGATCTATTAGAGAGCAGAACTACCATCAGCTGAAAAGAACTTTGCTTTAACATCCAGCATTCATGTGAAACCTTGGCTTTCTTTTCTTTGCAAGAGGTATGGAGAAGTAAAATCCATGAAAAAAAATTTGAATGTTATAATACATGACATTGCTTTCATTCTTAGACAAGTTTATTGCCTTAAAACAGAACCATGGAAGAGTAAGTTGTGCTAGAATGAATTACCATAGACATATATCAATTATTTCTGTGAATGATATGTAATCCTGCTTTTCAGCTGTCATTCTACAAGAAAATGATGCAAATAGAGCTTCTCACAGTCATTTGGAATACAACTTTGGATGCATTTATTAAAAGTTGCCCTATGAATTTTAAGTTTGAATTTGTATTATTTTTTGTGAAATATGCTAATTTTCAAGTACAGTCATGCAGAACAAATGTTTTAAAGAAGAAAAATACGTGCCTGTAGCTTACCTGAAGTGTTTAGGAAGTACAGAAGTATCACAGAGAGAATGCCAGGATCCAAGAATAAGAGGAATCTTTGTTTCATTATGTAATAGTGAGATTGTCATTCTTGGTGAATAAGTAATGTAAAATTATTGTAGGGATTTCTCACTAGTTAACATGTCAAATCTTAATTAAATTAGTATTATGTAATTAGTCTCCCAGATCTGTTCTTCTTCTCTATGCTTGTCTTGGGATCATAACATGAAACTGATACCAGAAAGTACTTCTAACAGCATTGTAAAAATAGTTTTCTCTAGATGATACAGATTGAACTGAAGATCTGAAACTGTCTTTGAAAGAAAATGATGTTTAGTCCCACTAGCTACTCTTGCAAAAAAAAAAAAAACAAAAACAAAAACAAAAAAAACCCTGTAGCATAGGTTCTACATTAGCTTTGCACTATTAGAACTACTAACTCTGCAGTGTTGTGTGTATGTTAGGGATTTGTCAGTAATATTCTGTATCTAAAACAACGCTGATAGACTGTTCCTTCTTTGGGAAGAAATTACATTTTGGCTAAGTTCGGGTCTTTGGGTCTAGGACTAGCATCTTCACCACTGTGCTCACTGAGGAAGAATAAAGTGCAGAAGCTGCAGGAATTCAAATAGAGGTTAATATTCTTTTTTTCAACCATGTCAAATTCATTCCATTTTTCATACTTACTTTCTCAAATATGGAAATAATTGGAGCTGCAGAAATAATCATCTCTCCTGAGTAAACACACATCTTTTTTGCATATGGCTTTCTCTTTTATTTTTATCAAAATGACTTGACAGAAGAACGTGTTTTCAACAGCACATTACATAAAATATTTAAAGTAATTTTTTATAAATGGATTTTAAAATTACTTGGTGTTCGGTTCAACATTCATTTCTTTAGCATGGATCTTTGATACTGAGAAAGACGGAAGTGTGCTAGATAGCACATTATAGAAATTCTAAGGTATATGCATGGAAATTAATCTACATTTCTGCAGAGGTACAACTTTATGATCAGGTGTGTAAGTGTAATATTAAAAAAATACTTAAAAAGAAATCTAGTTCAACTCATAATGGAAGGTATTAGTAGCCCTTTGATGCCATAAGAAAAATTTTGCTAACTCTTTTCCAGACATCTTGATTTTATAAGAGAAGTAGCTGAAAATAAGCATCTTAATACTATTTGTTCGATAAGTTCAATGGTTTTTTTTCTTAACTCTTAGATCTGACAAGGCTAAGCAAGTTCTATCAGATGCAACATGGAATTAGATTTTTCTTTCTTCTAGGGGAAGTTAAGCATGTAAGAAAACACCATGATGTAATCCCATTAAAATGGAATTCTCTTTTTCCACTGAGGGAATGCACCTGAACACTAATTTGGACTGTCTTAGCTTTGATATCACTCTTTCAATTACATCAAAATATTTACAAGCAACCAACAAGAAATAGCGAATTCAACAACCTGTTTATGCACTACCTAAAGCAACTGGGGATTAGAATCAAAAATAGACAGAGGTACATTTTGCTTCATTCTTCATCATTGAAAAGGAAAAGAAAAAAAAAAAAAGCGAAGTAATTGGCAAAGCAAACACAATGAGAAATGCATGATAAACCTATGAGGTTGACTGGTAATTAAGGAAGAGCTGCTCCATGATGAAAACTGGGTTTGCACAGGGGGCACTATTTCTGAATCAGACACTTTTGTCCCTGAGTGATGTTAGATGAGAGTTGAGCAGCTGAATTATGTATTATGATCAAATAAATATTAATTTTTTGCATGAAGAATTAAAACACTTTAAATTAAAAAAAAAACTTTGTATATCTTCCAGTAGTTTTCATACTTTGCAGATCTACTAGATGGCAACAAAATCTAGACTTTTTTTCCCTGAATATGAATTACATCTTTTACTAGACTTAGATAATCCAGATTTCCCAAAGATAGAACAAAGATTGTGCAATAGTCTCTCTTTACTGTAAGAATTTTATTTTGAGGTATGAATATCAGGTTCCAGTACATGTCAATACAAACTGGAAATCCGCATTTATCTATGTATTCACATTGTGTAGTTATGAACCATAATATAAATTATGTTTTTATTAAAATGACTATCAATTTGGGCAAGCACAAGTTAGTATTTTTCATTCATATATGCATATATATCCATATATATATATATATGGATTAGATGTGACCCTGAAGGTCTTCTGTCACAGTAGGATATTATGGAGATTTATCTTTTAGAAGAAAGCTTTTTTGTGCTACTTTTGCAGGAGTTGATCTGAGCCTATTTTTATTACAATTCCTGCCCTGGCAAATTTGACATGCCTCCAGAGTACACACTGTATGACAGCTACATGGAGTAGAATCAGTCCCTTACTTCTCAATATCTACTTGGCCTTGCTCTCTCTTTTGGGTGGATGCCAAATTGAGAGCTACTTGCTTCTATGATGGACCTATTTGTGCTGCCTCATAAGCTCTGGATCTGAAAAAAAGCTTCTGAAAGGCAAATGTTTTTTCCCTGAGTAAAACCAACTGCTAGAAATTTAAGCTGTCTTTAGGAGAAGTGATACAATTTAAAATATAAATATATGAAGCATCTTTTCCCAGATAATTTCCCAAAATCTTCTCTAGGTAGTCACTAAACAAGGAAGTGTAGTCTAGCATCAAAAAACTTCTGTCACAAAAAGTGAACCAGCTGGCTGCATAGTGTATGGGAAGATGAAGCTTGCCATAGACATGGAGTTTATTCATTCTAGAAAATCTTTTAAAAAGTGATGTATTTTTAGTGAGAGGAAGGTTATCCGCAATTGCTATTGCACATGCACTATAAGTACGGATTTAAAATCTTATAAGCAAAAATCCAATATTTGAAGTCACACATAAACACTCCTCAAAGTACCTAAAGAGAAGTGAAGGACCCTGCTTTGACAGGGAGGTTGAACCAGATGATCTGTAGAGGTCCCTTCCAACCCCTACAGTTTCATGATTCTGTGATTCTGTGTGACTTTTAAATACAAATATTATGACATTAATGTCATAAAATTTACAAATACTAGATTTTCTTCCAAGTTGGGATTTAATATTGCTTCAAATAAATATCTTTATTTTTTTTTATTATTTCTCTGAATGACTTTCATTCTAAAATTTCTTGAATGTCACAGAACATATAAAAAACTGGACAGCAGAAATATCCAGAAATATCACATGTCTACAGCTAACTGATAAGAGGACTGCACTGAAAACTGTGCCTCCAATTCTGTTACGTTGGTCCGAGTCATCGCAGACAGATGGCGGTGGTAGAGTAACACCAATATTTGTTAAATTTTGCTGCTGTGCAACAGATGGCAGCATAGGGACAGTCTGATAAAATGATATCTGACATGGAAGTGCATAAGAAATAAAGGTATGTAACTGAATTCCTTCATGCTGAAACAGTTGTACTCATTGACATTCATCAATGCTTGCTGAACGCTGATGGAGACCAAAAAGTGTATATGAGCACAGTGAGATGAGTAGAGCAAGCCATGTTCCTAATGACCATGTGCAGCTGTCACACAATGAAATGAAGAACATCTCAATCAGCTGATTTGCACAAATCAGGGATTATGACCAGGGAACTGCATATGGAGCTGAATATTGGCTTCAATGCATTGAAAATTATGGTAGCAAAACTGGAATATTGCAAAGTTTGTGACAAGTGGACCCCACAAATTCTCACACAGGAACAGAAAGAATACCATATGCAAGTTTGTCAGGACCTATTGAACCAATACGAGGTCGAAGGTGACAGTTTCCTGGATGACATCATTACAAGTAATGAGATTGGTGACACCACTATGAGTCCAAGTCCATGGAATGACAACAAGTGAATTCCTCACCAAAGAAAATGTTGAAGATACAGCCCCCAGTGGGAAAAGTGATGTGCAGTGTCTTTTGAGATAGGAACGATCTTTCCAGATTTCCTGGAACCTAGACAAGTCATCAGTCCTGATTGCTACGTTATGATGCAGACTAAGCTGAAGCCTTGAACTACCAGAGTCAGGCCCAAGTAGAAGATTACTTTTCTCTTGGAACATGATAGTGCCAAGCTGTATGGCAACTGCTCAATCATAGCCTAAACCACTAACTGAGCCCCTGGAGAAAAGACCCAGTCAGCCCTGGGAGCACAGGTGAAGGTAATTCACCTGTGTGACTGGAAGGGGTGGAGCCAGGCTCCACTCCACTTAGAACCCATTTAAGGGCTGTCTGCCACTGAGGAAGGGTCTCTTGTTGGAGATCTCTCCTTTGTAGAGTCTTTCATGTAAGCCTAGATCCTTGGAGATCAGCGAGCATTCCATTTTCCTCTTTCTTTGTTATGCTTTCTTATTGTGCTGGTCCTATTGCTGTTAGAAAAGCCCCATACCAGTTTGAAGACTGTGAAACACATTGTCAGTCTTGGCTGCACTGTCTTCCTACAACCACAATATAGTCCACATTTGGTGCATCCTGACCTTCATCTGTTTGGGACAATGAAAGATGGAGTGCATGGGCAATATTTTTCCCAACAATTACGCTATCATAGCAGCTGTGAAAAGGTGGGTCATCCCCAGTGGTGCAGATTTTTACGAGTGTGGCTTGCAGACTCTTTGCATTTTAACCAGCAATAAAGAGCTAATGATGGTGACTATGCTGAACAATAGTGTTTTGTAACTGAGAATTTGCTTCATCAAATAGTGTTATTGTGTTCTTTGCATCTGTTCTAGTTTCCATGGAATCAAATAGGAGGTATTACTTTTGGAGCAAGTTATGCAGAATCTGTGATTTTTATTATGCAAAAGCTGATGTCAGAGAGATTACTTGAATACTCAAAGGTAAATATGTAACTGCTGAACTAAGGCTCTGATCATGGAGTTTAACTGGATAAAAACTTGGGGTAAATTCCTTTTTTTTTGTCCTTCAGGCTTACTATTTTGAAGATACTGCATTTTTTCATCACAATTTTTGATTTTCACTGACTCCTTATGCAGTAAATCTTGATATTCAAATGCTGGATGTTACTACTTTCCTTGCTAAGTGTTGTTTGCATTTTATTTAGTTTTAAATATTTCATTTAGTTCTGATCTTACAGATCAGGATACGTTTAATGTTGAAAATATGGATTTATTTGAAAATCAGTAAACTCTTGAAACTAAATTACATGAAGAATGTTAGTGACATCAAAATTATTCTTTTGATACCTAAAAAGCATGCTAAGCTAAGCTTAAAAAGCAAGTAAATTTGATTTTATTACAGTAATTATGGGCACTTACAACTAAGGAATAAAGAATGAACACTGATGTGGAAATAACTATCACTAACATTTAATTTTTACAATCTTGCCCTAGCTTTCATAATTTTCGAAAGATGCTCAAGAGTGTTTTATGTAGTACATGTGTCATGGTTTTATGATTTTTTTTGTT
This sequence comes from Aquila spilogaster, assembly GCA_024606505.1. Lineage (NCBI taxonomy): Eukaryota > Metazoa > Chordata > Aves > Accipitriformes > Accipitridae > Aquila > Aquila spilogaster. The sequence goes on from JANHGO010000327.1 coordinate 26,017, forward strand.
ATTGGTATTCCACATCATAACATCATGCAGGGCACTGGGAGTTAAAGAGTTAATGCTCCAGTTCCGTGGACTGATGAACTTCCGGGTACCTGGTTCTCAGAGGAGAACTCCATACCCCAGAGGACTTTGCACTCCCATTTTCCACTCAGAGGGAAAGATAAAACTGCACGCAAGTCCTGAGACTTCCTCTCTTTTGCTGCTCATCTCAGCACTTTCTCTCTCACTTTATTTATTAGCTCCAATTCCAACTATATTGTATTATTTTTCATTCCAATATCTCATTTAGTAAATTAATTTTCCTCCTCAGATTGTTGCTGCTGTTTTGTTTTTAGGCCCATCTTCCTACCCTTTCCCTTTTTCCCCCTTCCCCTTTCCCACGGTGTGGGTCTGTGTGTCCCCCACCCCACATTAGTCACAGAACCAGGCTAAACTGGCCCATAAACTGCTGACAATATGTGAAAAAACATAGCTCTCATTTTTTTTGTGTCTAAAATGCCTGCTCCTAAACTTCATAAGCAATAATTTGTAAATTTATAGAAGCAATTTGTATCATTTCTCTTACTCCTAAGAACATTTTTCAAAAGAGTAAGAAACATTTTCCATAATAATTAAAAATATACATACTTCTGTGCTTATAGACTGGTCTGATTATGCACCAAGCAGTACGCTGAGCCCTTGATGAAACTATATGCATAATATACTGAAGTTCATGTCAATGCAGACTTTGAGAAGGATTTATTTAGCTCATTCTCAAAGCAAATTTCTTACTTCCGTCCAGAACCAGACCTGTGCAACACTAGTTCTAGTCTCTTTCAAATTTTTAAATACCGGTGAGCAGTTTGAGATCCTGTGAAGATCTGGGGCCCCAGTGTTTTTTTGGATGCAGGATGTGTTGCCACTGTGTTGAGTTTGAGCATAGCAGCGTATTTTCAGGACTGATGCACTTTTAATCCATATAGCTGATCATCTGCAAGTCTATTCAAGTCAAATCTGGATGACTGGCAAGCAGGCCTCAAAACACTACTTCTGCTAATAAGAACAGTACAGTCAACAGAACTTAAAAGTATTTCAGTATCAGTTTCAATGGACTATGTTATGTCAAAGTACAACATTCTGATAGCTGGATACTGGATATCAGTAGTAATTTAAGTGCTCTTCTTTGTCCTCCCTTAACCAGAATTTTTATGGAACACTTTTGTAAAATATAACTTTCAGTCAGCAACCTGCATGTACAAATTTATCTTAAAATACTGCTGTTTTCAAAACATTCCATTTCTAAAGAAGATTTCAAGTATTTGGAGGAAATAGAAAACTTTACAAAAGACATTTTTATTTGAATTTTTACTTTTAATTGACACTTGTACAAAGCTTCTGGGGCCTTGACCCAATTTTAACAAAACCATAAATCCATCACTCTTAATTTTCTGGAATGATGCCAGTCTATCTTTCTTCCTTCTTGAAGCATAACCAAAATCCTCTTTGGAACCCAAATCTGTATGCTCAAATCCCCCCAAATACATTGGCAAGATGCAGTGATTTGAATTCATATGTGTCAGGGAATAGGCCTACAATAATTGTGTGGACGAGAAAATCCTGAACCAATGTTGGAGATTAATTATTCACATTCAAAGTAAAACCCTCCAAGCAACCTATCTTTCAATTTCCAATATCATCATAGTGAGAAATACAGCTTGCAAATGTTGTCAATGTTGCTTTGCAAAATAACCCTGAGGGCAGGATCAGAGCTACACTAGCCATCTGTTTGAACTTTCCTATTGTGGAACATTTCTCTATCTGCTTCCAAATGATCCCATTGGCAATGATGGAGAAGGAAAACCCGGGTAGTCCTGCAGCTTATGGTGCCATGCTTGCGCTGTAGATAAGACTTGCCACTCAATGCAGCTTTAAGCTATTGCATCCAACCTTCTAGAGATGATCTCAAGAAGACAAAACTGTCTGTATTTCATTCATGTCTGCTGTGAGAGTGGATGTATTTATAGGCATCCTGAATTCAGAATGAGCACATATGGAAGCCAGAGTAGAAAGCAGTGAATTAGCCTAGCTTAGCTTAACTCTGTACCAGTGTTCCTATAATGAACAGACATTTAAAGTTAAATCAAACTGCTGAGAGCAGCAACTCTTAAACTGGGGGTTGTTGCTGTAGTCATTTTTCCCTACTGATGATTTCTTCCCTGAAGATGCATAACAGATGTGATAAATACCAGCTGGCAATAACTACACTAAAACCAACAAACATCATCAGCCAGACAGATTTTCCCAGGAAGGTCAGTGTTGTAAGTCTTATTCTCAATCACAATTGTTTAATATTGTTTATCATATACTAACATTCTGAATAATGTTTTTATCAGTCAGAATTATTTTTGAATTTTAGTCCATAAAGCTGCTTTTCCTCCAAGAAGAAAACAAGGGCATTATATGTCTGTACAAGCAAGTCCAGCATATTTAAATAACATCAGGGCTGAACTGAGCAAGTCATACTAGTATTACAAAATTATCTTTACCAGTTACTACTAAAAGCGCATGGCAAATTTCCTTTAACTTGTCTCTTTTTGAGTGATTTTTAACACTTGCATTAAACACCACTCAGCCTCACCCACAGTGTTCCCTTGCATTTAAGTCCTTAGAGAAGCATTTACAGAAGCTAGCGAGATTATATCGGAAGATGTGGCAGGTCGATTATACCACACTCCCATGAGCTCACTATGGCAAATGCTATGTGCTTAAAATGGTGGAAGTAACCAGTGGATGGCTGGAAACATACGCATCCCTGGAAGAAACTATGATAATATACCAGAGGTTACTGTTCCTTTCAGTAGAAGTGCTTTCATCATAATGAATATAAACACAAATGTATTAATTGAGTTAACTGAAATATACTATTTTTTGACTCTGAGCTGTCTCCATCTGAGTTATTTTTAGGGAAACGTAAGAATGTAAAACATTGAACATCCATGATAAAGACCTTTGAATTAAATTTTTAGTTAATACATCAATTTTTGTCATATCTGGCATTTTATCCATAATAAAAACAATTAAAAACAACAACAACAAAAAAACTTTATCAACTTTCTAACACGCTTGGATAACAGTGTAATGGGCAGTTAAGTTTACAATCCAGTGAAGAAAGCAAGATTGGATCCCTCTTCTGCAGTAGAAAAGTCAACATAATAAGAACTATACTAAATTTAACATATATTGATATAACTGTGCTTTCATGTGCAGAAATATGCATACAACAGAGAAATTATATTCAAATAAATTGAACAGTGACATTACATAAAGCTTTCTTTGTATCCCTAAATTTATCTATAGTATAAATCTAGAGAGTGATTTGAAATATTAAGATCAGTATTTGGCCCACTGCATTTCAGGGAGTGGAAAACAAATTTGATTTATACAGGTTTTGCAGGAAGGAATGGCTGTTCCCTTAACTTCTTCGAAATTTCCTGTGTGGACCCTGCTGAGCGGACTTCATTCAAAATGAAAGTTCTTTGGCCTCCTATTCTTCAGCATAAAAGCCAAACCTACCCTAGAGGTCCCAGGTTTATACAACTAGACCTTTTTGTCTCCGCCCTCCTGTCCATTCACCATTCCTCTCAAGTTCTCTTAACTGAATTGGCAGTTTTCCTGCTTTAGATTTTTTGTGCTTGAGAAAACATGCATAATTAAAAAAAAAAAAAAAAGAACAACATAAAATGAGAAAAGTTATTAAAAAGAAATTTGAAGGGATAGCTAAAATTTTAAATCTTTGCTGGTTATGTGAAAGACTATATGGAGCATCTCTCTTATGAAAAAAGGCTGAGAGAACTGGGACTGTTTTCAGCCTGGAAAAGAGAAGACTGAAAGAGGATCTCATCAATGCTTATAAATATCCAAAGGGCAGGTATCAAGAGGATTGGGCCAGGCTGTTTTCAGTGGTGCCCAGAGACAAGACAACCTCTCTGGGCAGTCTGTTCCAGTCCCCTGTCACCTTCAAAATTAAGAATTTTTTTCCTCATGATCATATAGACATTTCCTGTATTGCAGTTTGTTTATTTGCTTATTTGAAGTAATATTCATTGCTATGTTTACAAACATAGCAAACAATTTGAGCTATTTTTTGACCTTTGTAGATCGGAAAGTAAATTTATCCCTCTTTATACCATTTAATACAACTAAAAGAAGAGACTCTTGCTACTTTCAGACTTTAAAAAGGAAATTGTTTTATATGATTTCTTACACAGATAACTCAGCATAATAGATTAAACTCAACCTTAGCAATGAGGTTTTTGTGTTAAAGGAGGACATGGTGGGTTTAGTCGATTATTATATTCCATCAGGTTTATTTGGACTAGAAAAAGTAGGAATGACAGATAAGCTTTCATGGTTTTTTTTTTTTTAATGGCAAATTATTATTTAATGAAAATAAATATAACATGTACACACATTGTGTCTATAACAAATGGATGGTTTAGCATTCAGGTATAAATAGATAGACTTTTTTAGAGTCTCCATGTTTTAAGTATTTAGTTATTACATAGTTGCATAATTGTACCATTAAATGAAAATGAGAATTGTGATAAAAGCATTTATACTCACATTTGGAAAATAATTGAAAACTCACTGTTTAGAGTTATCGCTGAAGTTTACAAATTAAACAGCATAAACTTGCAAATACCACTAGGTCAAATTTCTTATTAATTGTCCTTTCTGTAAAAGCTGCTCTGACATCTTCAGAGTTGTCAAAAGACATTATCACAAAGCAAGCTTAGTCTTTGTAACACTTTCTATCTATAAAGGAGAAAGGGGGTTTTGTGCCTTTGGCTTGAAACTTGGGCATACAGTGGTTGCACACATTTATCTTAGTCAAAGCTGTGACGAGATAAACAAAGTGTTTTGTACACGTGGAAATTGTAATCCACATTAACCTAAGCAGTGCAAATTTAAATGAAATTCTTTGCTAGTCTGCAAGCTCTGGTAATATGGTAAATATTTTGTAATTTTAGAAAACAGACACACATAGTGAAACATAGGAGTATCAAATACAAAGATGGAGACAAATAGGCAGGAAAATACAAAAAAAAAAGTATAGGTAGATTTTCATATAGGCATAGTTGTTGATTTTACATCAGAAAAAGCAAAACTATAAAGTCATGGTAAGTCTTCCATATATGTGTATATATATATATATATACATGGCAGATATATAAAAGTGCAATCTTAAAACATATTTTTACTAACAATATTTTTAATTCTTAAAAAAAAATCTTCCATATTTATATACACCAAGACCATTCCTTCACAGTGACTACTCTCTTCGAGAAAATGGATAGAAATGAATTGTCTGTCACTCACATAAGATTTCACTTTAGAGCTTTCATGACAATGATACACATTAAGAGACTTCAGCCACATTCCATTGCTTTCTGCACTTGTCAGCAGACCCAGAGCACTGTCTCCTTGTTTGCCTCTGGATGGTCTCAGCCGAAACCTTGTGAGATCTCTGCATATCCCAGTATACTGACAGTCATGAAATCTCACCAAGGGAAAAAAGCACTAAGGTCCCTGCTACTTTGCTGCACAAACCCTCTTTTCAACAGTAACCATGAAAAAAAGAGGTTGTATGCTACAAGTGGAAATTAATTAGTGGAGATGAGGTGGAGCAGTCAGCATCTGAGCTCTAAAGGTATAAAATGTGGAAAGTAATGCTTGCAAACATCTTAAATACAAGAACTGCTACTAGAAGACATGCAAAATAAAGACATAACATATTTAATCTCCTCTTGAACTTAGAAGCAATTAGACAAAATTTAATATTTGGTAACACAATACAAGAGACAGACAAAAATTAATCATATTTAACTGTTTCATCACAGCAGATATAAGACAGTTGAAAATGGTTCAGAACAATAATTTGGGGCCAATATGATTCACAGAAAATGTGTATACTTCTCAGAAGAAAAGTTAAACAGTGAAGCTTATTGTCTCAGAAGAAATTGTGATAAATTCAAAACACCACACAATTTGAAAAATACTAATTTAAAATGTGCAGATAAAATGAAAATGCTAATAGTTCCTGTAACTTTTGGGATTCCTAAGGGCAACAATAATTTTAGCCAGCCATTCCTTAATAGCAGAGACATTATTAGGTACAAAATAGAAAGTAGTCTTTTGCACAGGAGTTAAGAAGCTTGCTTAAGGTCACACAATCAGCCAGACAAAGCCACTAACTGAAACCAAGTCTTTGGAATCAGTCTGCTGCTTTAATTAGTAATTTGACCTTCCTACATATGGAAAATCATTCTTAGTCACTGAATTATTTTTTAATTTGATAAAACTGAGTTAACAGTCTGTGCTATTCATGGATGTCATCTATGGACACATATTTGATACAGATGCTCCTAGTACTCTTTCTGCCCCTTATATTTCATCTGTATGAATCACTGCCTGGGTAAGCACCATCTGTTCTTTGTTCTCTGTTGCCAGAATGGGCCACTTCAGAATGAAAATAAATAAATAAATCAGTGTCAGAATTATGAACAATAATAATGAATGATGCAAATTCTGGGCTCAGCACAGCGCAACACAGCTATCTGAAGACTGAGATTAAATCACTTTTGAGATTCCTCACTCTTCAAAACAGTTGGGTTTACTAGGTCTCTCAATATATGAATCTTTTCTCAAACTCTGTAGTTCTTCTGGGCCTTTTTCTGCATTTTTTTCCACTGTTAACATGTGGAAATTGCAGACACCAGACCTCAACACAAGTACTTCAGTTGCAGTCTAACAAATATCCTGTATGCAAAAGTATCAGCATCTAGTTGTACATTCTTGTTAGTGCCCTGTCTCTGAATCAAGGAATCACATTTGCACCAGAGCTTCTGGCTTCCATTGCCCATTCATGTTGAATTGGTTATTTATCATACTACATAAGCATGAATCTCTATGACTGAGAAACGCTGCTCTGTAATCTGGACTTCCTCGTATTCCCCACTATCCATAGAATCACAGAATCATAGAACGGCGTGTGTTGGAAGGGACCTCAAGGATTATCTAGTTACAACTCTTGCTATGGGCAGGGTTGCCATTCACTTTATCAGGCACTAAATTAGATTGCCCGGGGCCCCATTCAACCTGGCCTCAGTTTCCACCAATTTCTGTCATTTTCACATTGTAGGTAATACTTTTTCTCTGCATCCTTGTTGAGAAGGAGAGATTTAGTCATTTACCATTTTGGTATTTGTCTGCCTACAAAGAACCCATGCAAAGAAGAGATTTTTAGAGCAGGGAGAAAAAAAAGGAAAAAAAAAAAAGGAAAAAAGAAAAAGTACTCAACAGAGAATATCAAGGACTTTTAAAAGATCAGTGCAGAGGCTGCTGATCTAGAAATCCAACATGTCCAACCACATTAATGTATTTATGTTCTCCCAAGGCCAGAGCCTAGCAAAGAGACATTAAATTGTTAAACACGGTGGCTGTTCTCCAGAGGTGCACAGGGTGGAAATGGAAGAAGAGAGCAGTCATCTCCACACTAAAACTTATCCTAAATTGGCTGTGAAGTCCTTCTGGCAGGGATGTTTGTTCTGGACCCATCCCATCAGATCAGGAGTCTGTATCCGCAGTTTGCAGAGGCTGTGTCCATAGGAAAAGTGGCTGACCAACTCCAGCGCGTGCCTTCCCCTCTCACCCCACTGGGTCACTCCGCTATCTGTGGGAACCTGAAGTAATTGTGTGGCCATGTTCTTATTCAATTTACTTCAATTTTAAGATGCTACTCCTCCCAGCCAACTACTCCAACTGCTGGAGACAGACACTCAAGGTCAGGCTGGATGGGGCTCTGAGCAATCCGACCTAGCTTCAGGCGTCCCTGTTCATTGCAGGAGGGATGGACCAGATGGACTTTAAAGGCCCCTTCCAACTCAAACAATTCTACAATTCTGTTGTGAGAAAACGTCACTTCTTCCCTCACAAACCGAGGCATACCCAGGGGGCAACAAGAGTGCACTCAGCGTCTCCTCCCATCGCAGTGCTGTAGGAGCCGTCCCAGCGCGGAGGAGCTCTGCCCTAGCCCCACATGACCCCCAGAGCATTTTCAGGGCTGTGAGGAGAAGCTTCTGGCGGTCGGTGCATGCACCCCGAGATCTGCCACGGCGGGTGACACCCAGACCACGCCTGACAGAGCCCCTTTACAGCGCAGCCCAAAAGCGGAGCAGTGCCTGACGGCCGGGCGCCGCGGGCAGCAGAGCGGCGGGCGCGGGGGCGTGCGGGGGCCGCCGCCTCATCCCCACGCCAGGGGCCGGGCGGACGCTCAGTCCCGGCAGAAGACATACTCGGTGTAGCTGGTCCAGATCTTGTCATCGGCGGGACCGCCCTGCTCGGGGGCGAAGGCGCAGGTGCCGGTGGAGGAGCAGGCGGCCATGCGGAAGCCGGCCTCGGAGAGCCGGTCGAAGGCTTGCTCGAGGAAGTTGAACTTGAGGTAGTAGCGGGCGGTGTAGCGCTCGGGAGGGCGGTCGGGGTCGCGGCTCTCGTTCAGCGTCTCCCCGAAGACCTCCTTGGCCAGCGCCGTCTTGCCGCAGACGGTGATGCGGGCCACCCGCCGGAACTTGGCGTCGGCCTGCGCCTCCCGCCCGATGGTGTAGGAGCCCCGGTAGCCGATGGTGATGTAGCCCGAGCGTCGCCCGCCCGCCCCGTCCAGCGACTGCGAGGGCGTGAGCAGCGGCCCGCCCGAGGGGCTGCGGCTGGCGGTGGGCGACGGGGCGGAGGCCGCGGCTCCTTCCAGCGACTCGGCCTCCAGGTAGCCCAGGACGGGCGGCGGCGGCGGCTCGTCGGCGCAGAGCGAGCCGTCGCGCTGCAGGGCGGCGGGGCGGGCGGCGGCGGCGGCCCGAGCCTGCGCCAGGCGGCGAGCCAGGTCGGGCAGCTGGAAGTACTCGGCCTCCCGCTGGAGGCGGCTGCGCTCGGGGAAGTGCTCGGGCAGCACCAGCTGCAGGTCCCGCAGGTAGTCCAGGATGTAGCGGAAGAGGAAGCCGTCGCGGTCGAGGAAGAAGCGGCCCTTGCTGTCCCGGGGCAGCTCGCTGGGCTGCTGCTGCGAGAACATGCGCCAGAGCAGCGAGTCGCGCACCGAGACCACGGTGCAGCGCCGCGTCACGTACACCTGCCCGCCCACGTTCAGCTCCACGATCTCCGGGAAGGACGACCAGCCGCCCGCCGCCGCCGCCGCCCCGCTCCCCGCAGCCCCCGGGCACGGTGGGGATGCCGCAGCCTCGGGCACCCCGTCCCTGCCGGTGCCCCTGGGGGGGGACACCCGGTCTGGCCCCGGGGTCAGCAGGATGCAACGGGGGGGACACCCCTCCAGCCGGGGTGGGGGCGGCGGTGGGTCCCACCTGCCCTCCCCCTCCTGCCGGCACCCAGGGTTGAAGCCGCCCCGGCCCTTTCATGCGGCTCTCGGTGGAGCCTGACCCCGCACAAAGCCCCCAGGAACCCATTTGAATCTGAAAAGGGGTCTGAGCGCAGAGCCCTGACCTTCAACCTGCGGGTCAGCCCCTCCACGCCACTGCCACCGGCCCCCGGGACCCCCCCACGAGCCGTGCCGGACGGAGCCAAGCCGTGGTCCCCACCGGAGCCTGGCACAGGGGACGGAGGCAGGGACAGGGGCTGGGAGCAGGCAGCACAGGCAGCCCCCCCGCTCCGGTATGTGGGTGCGGGGAATTGCCCCTCCGTGCCGGGCGTGCGGCAGGACCTGCCACACCGACCGAGGCTGGGTTCCGTGGCACCGCCGCTCCTGTTTCGTGCCGGGGCTGCTCCCCAGGGCCTGGGGAAGTTGTCCTTCGATCCAGCCCTGCCGCCTCCGGGGACACGGGGCTGCCCCCATTTCGGAGGGCTCCTGGGTGGCGGTGAGGTGGTGGGGGTGGAGGGCACGGGCAGCTTGAGGGGGGGTGAGCTGTATCCCTGCATCCCTGCATCCCCGCATCCCTGCATCCCTGCATCTCCGCAGCCCTGCCCCTCCGCAGCCCTGCCCTGCAGCCCTCTCTCTGCCCTCTCCATCACCACAGCTCTGGATATTGATCCACTGAGCCTTGAACTCTGCTGCAGGATCTCTCCAGGGAGGTGCAGGCCTCGTTTTAGCCTATATATAGCTCCGTGCCTCAGTTTCCCTTCCACCCTGCAGCGTGTCTGAGCCCTGGGCTGCCCCACAGCCCTGTGCATCCTCCCACCGGAGACCCACACTCAGCCCAGCACCCACTATCGAAGTGCCTCATCGTGCTGGGGTTCAGGCTGCCGGATTTAGCCCCCAGCTCCCCACGGCAGCTCCCTGGCACAGCCCCGCTGCCGGCCCCCCCCCCCCCCGCACAACGAGGATGCCCCCAGCGCAGGGTCACTGCTCCTCTTCCCTCCTGAATATGCATGGGCCCCAGCCGCCACGGCCATCGCCGTCACCTTTGATCCCACGTCAGGGATAACGAAATGGCTTCATCTGCGCCGGGAGATAGCGGGGGCTGCGGGGAGGGGACGGCCTTTGTTCCCGGCCCCGCTGGGATGAGCCGAGTTGGGGGTCCGGCTGCCCGACCCCCCCCTTCCCCAAGCCCAAAGCCCCCCAAACCCAAACCACGGTGCGGCTGGCCGAGCCACGAGCATCAGTGGTTTATTCTCCCTGGGGATACAGCAGGCGCCTCCCGGCATGGGTGGGGGTCTCGGGGGTGACGGGGGGGGTCCCTAGATGCAGGTCTCGCTGCCGGCCGTCCCCTGCTCCAGGGTCTGCAGCCTGCGGGTCAGTGCCTGCACCCGCCGGGCGTGCTGCCTGCGCAGGGCACCTGCCTGCACCTCCAGCCGCCGCAGCTGGGCTGCCTGCTTCCGACGGGCACCGCGGTACGCCAGGGCCAGCGCGCTGCGGGCACCACGCTCAGCATCCCGGCCCAGGGCACGGCACCGAGGGCACCGAGGGCACCGAGGGGACCGTGCAGGCAGGAGGGAGTGTGCACCAGGGCCCGGAGGGAGCGTGGGTTTGGGGTGTGCAAGAAGGGGCCGCGCATCAGGGGCGTGCAAGGTGTGACCACGGTTTTGGGGCGTGCAAGAAGGGACCGCGCATCAGGGGCGTGCAAGATGTGACCACGGTTTTGGGGTGTGCAAGAAGGGACCGCACATCAGGGGCGTGCAAGATGTGACCACGGTTTTGGGGTGTGCAAGAAGGGACTGCACATCAGGGGCGTGCAAGATGTGACCACGGTTTTGGGGTGTGCAAGAAGGGACCGCGCATCAGGGGCGTGCAAGATGTGACCACAGTTTTGGGGTGTGCAAGAAGGGACCAAGCTTTTGGGGTATGCAGGAAGGGACTGCAATTTTGGGGTGTGCGGATAGGGACCACACATTGGGGGTGTGCAAGAAGGGACCGTAGCTTTGGGGTGTGCAGGAAGGGACCGTGCATCTGGGGCAAGCAGGGGTGGATGTGCAACCAGGTCATGCAGGAAGGCACCCAACGCCTGCCCAGCGGAGAAGCGGGTGCCTCCTGCCCACCTGTGAGCGTGGAAGAAGTCTGCGGTGACGGTGACGCACTGCGCCTGCTGCGTGCGGCTGACGGCGCTGCTCTGCTCCAGGGACAGCACCAGTGCCTGTGCTCGGGTGCGCAGCTCCTCCACCCTGGGGACACCCATATGGCAGCCAGCCCGGCTCGCTGCCCAGCGCCAGCACGGCTCCCCGTGGCAGGGCCACGGCATGCCGGTGAGGTCTCTTACCGGGCCAGGGTGCGGAGCAGTTCTTCCCCCATCCTCTCTGGGTCCGGAGGGTGCCGGGGAGCCGCTGCTCCCACCCGGCCGGTTTGGGCATCCTGTAGAGGCTGAGTGTGGGTCCTATCCCTGGGGAGACCCCCAGCCCCGCGGAGGGTCCCCGTGGGGAGGTCAGAGCGATCCTTACCTCCTCGCTGCTGCTGGAGCTGCTGGGGGGGCTGGGGGGGTGGCTAGGCCCCTTGTCCCGCTCCTGCTCCAGGTGCTGGAGCACCAGGCGCAGCGCAGCCTCCCGCGGCCCCTGCCCGGCCACCAGCACCTCCAGGCCCCGCTTCTCCCTCTCCGCCAGCTGTAGCTGAGTCTTCAGGTCAGCCATGGCCTCCTGGCAGGGCAGCGGCGTTATCGCCAGGTGGGGGAAACTGAAGCACGGCCCCAACCCCCCTGGCTCCACTCCCTCCCGCTATGCATCACCCCCTGCCCTTCTCCCAGCTGCTCCGCTGAAAGCCCAGACCCCGCGGAGAGCCAGGGAGGGACCCAGCCACCCGCCCCCCCCCCATCCCCTCCCCATCTCACCTTGAGCGTCGCCAAATCCTGCAACAGCTCCGCTTTCTCCGGTCGCCTCCAGCCGGGCAGGAGAGCCCTGGCTTCCCGCAGCACCCGCTCAGCCCGGGCTCGGGCGTCCTCGCTGCGGTGGGTGCTGGTGGGTCCCGGGGCGTCGTGCAGGGACGCTTCCACGGCCGCCTGCTCCGCACGCAGCCGACGGATGTGCTCACGCAGGGCCCCCTCCTCCATCCCGTGGGGTGCCGGGATGCTGCGGGGATGGGGAGGCGGTGGAGGTGGGCACGGGGGCACAGTGTCACCCCAGGAACAGCTCAGCCCTGGCCCGGCATCACACCCCCTCCCTTCTCCCCCGGTACCTCTGCAGCCTGGGGGAGCCGCTCTCTCCGCTCTCCTCCTGGCCATCTGGCTCTGCTCGGCCAGGGAACTGCGGCCCCTCCGTCGGCGTGGGGCTGGACCCCCATCCGTGTCCTGGGCTCTGCTCCCCTCCGGCTCCTAGGCACGGGGAGGCAGCATTCAGGCGGGTGCCCTTCTCCAGATGTGCCCACAGGGGCTGTGCTGGGGACTGGGGTTCCCCAGCATCCTTCCTGTATCCCCCTGATATCCATAAGCATCTGTCCCGCATCCTCCCAGCACCTTCCCTGTATCCTCTCGATATCCCCCCGCATCCTCCCTGCATAGCCCCAACATCCTCCTGATACCCCTCCAGTATCCCTTCTGCATCCCTCCTACATCCCCTCTGCATCCCCGATATCCCCCAGCGTCCCTCGTGCATCCCCCCAGCATCCTCCCTGATAACTCCCCAGCATCCCCCCAGCATCCTCCCCATAAACTCCCCAGTACCCCCCCACACACCCCACAGCCCCCCGAGCTGGCACTCACCGCCACGGGCACCATCCTCCTCCCTGCCCAGCTTTGCCCGCATCAGGTCGAGGAGGGCGGCGTAGGCCCCCCCACAGCGCTCGCTGCAGGGAGAGGGGCTCAGCATGGCACGGCGGGTTGTCCCCCCCCCCATCCCCGTCCCCGTCCCCACCTGCAGCGCAGGGCCAGGCGCAGGGCGGTGCTGCGGGACTCGTGCTGGCCCAGCACCATGCTGAGCCGCTCCGCATCGCTCTTGCACTCCTGCAGCGCGGCCGCCAGCTGCCGGTTCACCTCCTGCAGCCTCCCCAGGGACCTGGGCACCGCCGGCACCCGCCGTTAACCGTACGGCAAGGGCCCGGCACCGTGCCTCAGTTTCCCCACCGGTGAAGGTTCAGCAGAAGCCGGGGCCGGGGCGGGGGGGGCACTCACCCCTGCAGCTGCTGCACCCGCTCCTCCTGCTCCCGGCTGGGACCCTCCGAGGGTTGGGGGGAGAGGGGGCTGTGGGGCGGCACACCGTGGGGCTGAACGCCATCGCCGCACTGGGGCAAGTCCTGCAGAGGGAACAGGCAGAGCCCGGCACCGGGGCAGGATCCCACCCGCCGAGCCCCCCGTCATGCCTCGGCCGCAGCCCCCCCCCCCAGCCCCACACTCACCTGGGGCAGCCGGGGGTCCTCCTGCCCTGGGGGGCTGCCGAGCGCAGGGCCGTCGCTGCCGGAGCCCCCCAGCTCCTCCAGCCTGGACAGAGCATCCCGCAGGTCCTGGACCTGCGCCGAGCACCGGGCTGAGCCCCGGGAGCCGCTCCGGTGGCACCCCAAGGGCCGAACCGGGGGCAGTGCCCCCCCCCCCCCTTTGCCGCGTCCCCAGCACCCACCTTCTGCTGCAGCCGGTCGCGCTCCCCCCGCAGCGCCCGCAGCGAGGTGGTCACCCGGTTCAGCTCCTCGTCCCGGCGCCCCAGGGCTGCCCGCAGTGCCGCGTTCCTCGCCGATGCCGCCGCCACCGCCGCCTCCTCCGCCGGCAGCCCCTCGCCTGCTCCCTCCTCCAGGCCCCGGCACGTCGTCCTCCCGGCCCAGCCCGGTGTCCGATCCAGCTGCTCCAGGCTCTGGGAATTCAGGGCCGGTCAGCCAGCGCCCATCCCGTCGGCGTCTGGGCTGACCGTGCCGGTGTGCCTCACCTTGGCTGCCCGCGCCCACTCCTCGCCGGGCAAAGGCTGCGCCGGTGCCCGCCGGTGCCGGGAGAAGACGGCGCGCTCCAGCGAGCTCACGGCGTGCTGCAGGTCTGCAAAGAGGTCGGGGCCGCGGGCTGGGGAGAGGGACCGCGGCCGGGGTCAGGTCCCTGCAGCAGGCAACCAGCTGCCGGCACGGCACAGCATGGCACGGCACGGCACGGCACGGCACGGCACGGCACAGCGCGCCCACCTTCCAGGCTGCCGGCGGCGTCGCGCGTGCCATCGATGCGCCGGGGCTGTGGGTCGGCAGCAGGGAGGCTGGCGGTGCCCTCCCAGCCCTCCTCATCCTCCCTGTGGGGCGGTGAAGACCAGAGATGGAGGGGGCCGGATGGTGACGGCCCCCGGTACCCCGCAGCCGCCGTGTGCCAGTACCTGCCCATGCGGCGCTGCAGCTGCTCGGCTCTCCGGTGCAGCCGGGCCACCGTCGTCAGCAGCCCAGCAATGCGCTCCTCATAGCACAGGATGTCGTCGGCGTCCCCCGCCATGTCCTCCTCATCATCCTCATCGTCACCTTCATCCTCCTCCTCGCCTGGCGGGGGCTGCGGGGAGCAGAGGTGACCGCCCGTCGTGGCCCCGGCCGGCACCAGGGGACGGAGAGGCTGACACCCACCGGGATTTGCCAGGATGGGGGGGATGAGTTTTGGGCACCAGCCGACCGGCCGCAGCGCCTTGCCCGGCACTCTGGGCAGGACCCGGCACCGCCGCACCATCGCGTACCGGAGCCTGGCACCGGGACCGGGCGTGCCCGTGGCCGGGGGATGCCCGTGGGGGGCACGAGGAGGGTCCCGGCCACGTGGGACCAACCCCTGGCAGCGCCCATCCCGCGGGACACCCCACTTGCCTTCTCCATCCCGGCCGCCTCCTGCCCACGACGCCCCGCGCCAGCCAGCGCCCGTTCCCGGGGCTCGTCCCGGTTCCACAACCGGGGCTCCCGGCACGTCCCGGCACGTTCCGGCTACGCCGCCGGCCCCCTGCCCTGGGCCTTTCCCTGTCCTTGTTCCTGCCGAGATTTCCTCTTCCTCGGCAGCCCCGGCGCAACCTCCTGCGCTTAACCGTTGCGCTGCCCCGTGCCCGGGCGGGCGGCGCAGCCGTCTCGGGGGGCTCTGCCCCCCAACATCGTCCTTCCCTGCTCTGCCCCACGGCACCTCAGCCCCACGCCGGACCCTCCCCGTGTGCCCGGGCTCCCTCGCACCCACGCGGGTGGATGCACCCAGCTTTGAGTCCTTGAGCATCCCCTGGAGTTTGGGGGGGAGGGGGGGCAGGCAGAACACTTGGGGGGGTGCATGAGAATTTGGGGTGCTAGGAGGCATTGCATGGGGTGCTGGGGTGTGCCGGGCTGGGAGGGAGCCAGCCCAGGGGTGCCGTGGGCAGCGCGTGGGTGTTTAGGTGCTGGAGGGTGGTGTTTGGGGTGCAAAGGAGTGCTGCAGGGGTATTTGGGGTGCGGGGGGGGCAGTGAGTGGGTGCTGGAGGGTGCCGCATGGGTGTTCAGAGTGCTGGGATGGAGCAGGGGTGTTTGGGGTGCAGAGGAATGGTGCATGGGTGCAGGGGGGTGCTCGTGGGTATTTGGGGTGCAGAGGGATGGTGCGGGGGGTGCGCGTGGGTATTTGGGGTGCAGAGGGAT
>JANHGO010000328.1:0-41995 GCA_024606505.1 Aquila spilogaster
AGACTCGCAATGTGCCTGCCAATTTCAATGAGGCCAAGTACATTGCATTCACCATGTACACCACTTGTATCATCTGGTTGGCCTTTGTGCCTATCTATTTTGGGAGCAACTACAAGATCATCACCACTTGTTTCGCAGTGAGCCTGAGTGTGACAGTGGCCCTGGGGTGCATGTTCACTCCTAAGATGTACATCATCATAGCCAAGCCTGAGAGGAACGTCCGCAGTGCCTTCACCACCTCAGATGTGGTGCGTATGCATGTCGGGGATGGCAAGGCACCTTGCAAGTCCAACACTTTCCTCAACATATTCCGGAGAAAGAAACCAGGGGCTGGAAATCCAAAGTAAGTGCTTGACTGCAGGTACACATCTCTCTGTATTATATGTCCCTCTCTTTGCCATCCTATCTCGGTTGATCATATTTTGCTGAATAGTAAGGTATGTAGTTTTTTCATCTCACATGTAGCAGAAAAGGTAGAAATAATCCTTTAGATCTAAATTTCAGATGGACGTTGACATGTTGCTTCTCATTTTCTCTAATGCTCTCAAGGTGGCCCTGTATACAACTCCCTCTACCTCTAGGGCAGGTCAGGCAGTGGCAGAGTAACTGACTTCCAAATTCACCTTCTTCTATCTCTTCCTGCAGGGACTCAAACCCCTGTTGCTCTGCATTACTCTCCAAACTGAGGTGCAAGTGCTGCCTTTTAGGAAAGGGGACCAGAAATATGTGTTTGAGTGGTTGTAAATCACATGTAGTTGTCTGAGGCCACTGGGGTTTGTGTGTGAATGTGGAAAGTTGAACATTAGTCTGTAAGGTAGTATTTTGTGACAGTCCACTCGATTGTCATCCAAAAGCATCCTTCATACTATTCCTATGCTCTATTTAATATTCAGAATTATGAGTAAGTCCCTTAATCATCAGCAGTGTAAACTTGTCCATGTTCCCAAACCCAATGTTTGTGTGAAAAGTTGCACTAACGGTGAATATGAGTTTGTATTCGCATCTCTTAAGCTTGTTATTCCTCTTGCTAAAAATTAAAAACAACCAAACTGCAGCAGAGGGAGAGAGATAACTGTTGCTTCGAACATATCCCTGTGAACAGTGGTCTGAATGTTTATGCTTTTTATTATCTTATCCCATTTTCATATTTAAAGAAGCACAACAGGGCTAGACATGAACTTAGGCTTTTTTTTTTTTCACAATTAAAAAAAAATCAAACTAATGAAGAACCAGTGAAGTCCACATTTCAGAGTTTCCTGATAGAATTAAATTCAGTTAATTTCCATCTCTTTGGGATCTGTAGGTTTCTCCGAGTGGCATGCATTGGCTTTGATTTTGTTTGCATAAGAACTATTCTTGCATGTTCCAGAGATGGAAGGGTAAGGCTGAAGGTAATACCATACAAAACAGACCAGAAGTTGGAGAAGAAATGAATGGAGACATAAGTAACCCAAATACACAACTCAGTGTTCCATGGAGTTTCAACACCCAAGCCATACAGAGAGTTGGGAGTAGAAGGAAGTTATGAGAGACCCCTTACAAGGAAACAGACACCCTGGTGTGGCGGATTGCCAAAAACCTCTAGTTCATTAGCTTGATTTCCATGCTCAGATGAAGCTTCATCTGCTTTTCTCTCATTGTGAACAGTGGATGTGGTCTTAACATGTCTGTAAGAAACTAGGTTGGTGCGTCTGCAGCATAGTCTCTGGCTAATGCTGTTGATATCTTTAAGATGTGTCTGACAAAAAAGAACTATTGAGTATTTTACATCATGAGTCACTTAGTAACTATTTCTTTGTTTTGCTCACTGTTCTTCAACCTTCCTGAAAGAAAACTGTGCTTTAAAATATTCAAATATAGTATACTTAGAATCCAGTTTGCAATATGAGAAGGTATTTCTTCCTCTTTAAAAACCCAGCTTCCCTTCATCATTGTCACTTTTATAAAACAACAGAGTTTACCTGAGCTTTTAGGAAATTTTTGTGTTGCATAATTTTAGCAAGAATTTCTTGAGCTCTGTTGAGCCTGTGTGAGCGATAATAGAGCCAGAAAGCCCACAGATTTTTGAGGTGCTCTTCTGGATTAAAAACTCAGCACCTAGTTACTATGAGTTTTACTATGAGTTTTATTTTTGTCTGATGTCCAGGATCCAGCTCTTTTACAAAGCAAAAAGATACTGAGGAAACAAATTTGCTAGATCTCTGCAAGCATCTAGCTAACTCAAACATATGTTTGCATCCTTCCTGAAAGTGGACTTGAAGCAACTAAAACTACCAACAGGAGCAGCCTCCAGGCAAATTTTAATGTTTTTCATTACCTGACAAAATATGGGATCTATTTTCTAGTTTTCTTTCAATAATTTTTTTTGTTGTTGTTGATAGGCTTCTTTATACTATAATTGGCCTTCCCTATTGCTACATGTCCCTCTCTGTAAGTGGCAGGCAGTGTTTCACTCAGAAGATGTTTTCCAGCTGTTTTTTTTCTGTTTTCTTGTCATCTGTTCTTTTGCTCACCAGCTAGTTTTTCTACTTTTCAATTTTCATCCCCCATTTCCTATTTGCACTGAACTTGTCTGCTTATCCAGTGAATTCCAATTCCTCCCCCCAAATGGAAAAGTGCATTTATTTACATTAAACTAGTGTGCAGATGTGGAGTTAAATTGGGTTAACTTTAGAAGTGGAAACCAGTTTATGTTTACAAAGGCAAGTCAAACTGATATAAACCTTGCACTTACCTGCAGTGTTGTGCAGTTAGCTTAACTAGTGTAACTTTGGGACCAGAGCAAACCAACCAGCTTCTCCTTTTTCCTTCCTAAAGTAGAGCAGAAGGATTAACCAGGGAAGTCTATTAACATGGGATCTATTAGTGAATAGAAAACCTCCCACTGCATCTGATGCTGATAGAGAGGTCAGAATATCCTTTTGAAAAATGGCTGTCTTGGCTGAACTACCAACACAGTTCCAATGAAGATGTTCAGTAACATTGGTCTTCACTTACATAAGAAAGCATGTTGCCTTTCCTTATCTGTGGCACTCTGAAGATGCTGTCTGCAATCATGAGGGTATGAACTCTCTCTTATTTGCTTGAGTTGAATTGTGAGCAGTTACAGACAGCACTGTTTTAAACAGAGCTGGTTGGGAACTTTCCTGTGGGGTACATTTTCCATCAGAAAATTCTGGGCCCTTAAAATGTTTCAGAGAATTGGATTTTGACAGGAAGGATGCTCTTTGTGCCAGAAAGACTGTTTTTTCCCTACATAGGGATGAAGAAGTTAGACATTGTGAGGGAATTTTACCACAGAAGTCACTAGGACTGTTAAGGCATTCTCTTAAGAGCATCTCCTTCACAACCCAAATGAATGCCCTATAGCTGCACCATGCACTGTTCCAGGTCAAGTCTCCCCCTTTCTCTCTGTTATTGACCAGCAATGTGTCCTGGAAAAGAGACAAAAATCCTGACACAAACCCCAGAGAAATACTCGGTATTATTCTGTGAAACAGTCTGAATCTGGGTCTGAGAGATCCCTTGTGAACGTCTTCAGTACTAAGATACTGTCAGTCTCTTCCTCTTGTCAAATGAATATTTAAATATTTATTAAAAATGGAACAGCTCCATCAGAAGAGACAGAGTGATCTCTGCTGCTTTTATTGGAGCTGGGTGGGGGCATTTATTGCTGGAGTGTGCTGCTTGGTGACATTACAAGATCCATCCTGTCTGTTACAGGATGATGACATAGCAGCATTTTTTAGGAGAGTCTTTTTCATCTCTTTTCCAGCTGTGAGACTGTAACTTTCTGATGTGGATTGTGCTGTGATCGTTAATCACTGACCATGAATGCTACTTTGGTCTATGAAGGTCAATCATACTGAAGAGCAGCACTCCTGTAAAGTGCCTGAAAGAAACAAGGGCAGATACGTAGGAGGGAGGACTGAGGAGGGATGCAGCCCTACCTATCTGGTACAGCTCACAATTGGCTAAGCACATCTTCACCATAACTGCATCCAGCACTCTTCTACAACATATCTCACCAAGGAAGTGGTGCTTCTTTCTGGTCTACATGTACAAAAAATAACCAGTGATGCTGATCTTCAGGATTCTCCAGCTTTCTCTAGCCATTGCTTCAAATGGAACTTGTTCAGCATACAGGAGGCTGGAGCGGGATCTCTTGCATTGCTTTTCTATAGTCCATACACGCACTTCAGGTAGAGCTTGAGAGATGCAGCAAGACTCTCCTCTTTCCCACACTTCCTGCTAGGGGGGAAATGGCGTAAGTTCTCTGTGGGTAGTTAGCTGCAAGTCTGGTAGTAATGCTAAGTGATTGCTTTGGTTTTCATGTATAAGTTATTTAAAATTTTTGATTAAGAGTCCAGATCTGGACAGAATTTTAGTGCATTTAGAATCAGAAGAAGAAAGGATTTGGCAAAATTTGGCAAAACTTGAGTTGATGGGAAAGCCAGCTAGCAAAGACTCACTTTGTGGCCAGGACTTCGCATTAATGTTTGAGCCATCTGTATACTCCCTTCTAACTTTAATATATCTGCATTCAATTATTTTTACTCCAACTGCCTGCACAGAAAAATGAATGTTTTTAAATATTTCTAAGCACATACTTTTTATTTATTTTTTTGACATTTTGTCTGTCCATGCCTCTAGCTTGCTGTCTAAGCAGTATGCAGACAGTGACTTGGGACAAAGGACTGTATTTTTCTCCAATAAAAGGGGTCAGGCAACCCAACATCCCCAAGTACACTGTCCCTGATATTCTGTTCCTGATCTTCATCCATTCTCCACGTGGACTGTGACATTTAGCTGGGATTCAAGTTTCTTAGCCACCTGTAGTAATACGTATGCTCCCTTACTAGGGCTTAGGGAATCACCTGCTTTTTTGCCCTGACAGTTGTAAAATTATCTCCAGGTATTCTTAAGTTACGCTTTCTCTTTAAACTGACTTGCTGAGTTGCCATTTCATCTTGAGCAAGCTGTGCTGGCATGCCATGTTTTTCTGGGACTCTCTTCACTTGGCTACTCAGAGTCCAGAAAGGCTTTTGGACTTCACCTCCTTCCATTTCAAAGCCTCCCACAGACAAAGAACAAGGGCAATCTTAGCATAACTATAATCAGAAGGTAGGACATATTGTTTCACTGTGTTTGTGGTGGTGGGAGGAAGCAAATGTCCTGTGCAGTATGGCAGGTGTTGGAGCTTCCAGAAACAGAGAGTAAATGTTCAGCATGTTCAGTTGCAGTCATACCAGTGCAGATCTTTTACACCCTCTCAGCTGATCCAGCTCGAGTGCCTCATCATAGGAGGAGATACTTGGGAGTATTCTTTTCTCAATCTCAAGTTACTACTCCAGGCGGTGAATAAGCTATCTTAAGTAAGGAGTTATGGAGGCAAAAGGCTAAGGGAGAGAAGCATTAACAGAAAATGAAAAAAACTTTTAATGCAAGGAAGACAATGGGTTTTGTCCTGACCTCTGTGAAATCAAACAAAAACAATCTCAATTTGGCACAGCTGTGCAGGGAATATTTCACTCTGGTTAAAATGCATCAAAAGATCTGAAAGGAGAGGGGTTAGTGGAAAGTGCAAGGAGAATTAATAATATCCATTGTATCTTCTCCCATGAAGGAGAATATATTTCTAAACTCTAGGACATAAGCCCAATCTGAGAAGTCTGCAATATAGTGTATTTTCTTCAGTCCTAAACTGCAATACATAGCCTCCAGCATGAAAGAGTGATCTTTAAATATTTGTTGTACAGATTATTCTCTGGTGTAGTTTTATCTTCCTGTGGCACATCCAAATAAGTATAGAGACAATCTCTGAATCTAATAGGAAATTAACTAACTTGTTTACAGTTTAGAAAATTAAGTTGACGTGGTGGGCAAACTTCACATGTACTGCAGTTGTATGGCATGCACAATAACGACGTGTCCTTTATTTTGACCATTACAGACCCTGGAACACATGAAATTCAAGGTGCTTTCAAGAAGAGCTTTAAAATTGCAGTGTGCACAGCTGCTCTGCTAAGGCTTTTTTTTTAATTTTATTTACTTTATTTTACTTTTGAAACAGCAGAGAGGTTGTGATCTCCTGCTAGTTGCAAATAACACGAATAAATGAGGAAAAAAAAGATAATGGGAAAAAATAATACAGAACAGCTTAGGTTGCCTATTTAAATTATTCATTCATCACTGTATGCTTGATCTCCTCAATAACACAGCAATAAACTTGTGAAGTCTAGGCCCCACTTTTGGAGCAAGGTGCAGGGCACAGTGCTGGTCCAGAGCAGCACATGTGTGGCTGTGTGGCCTCCAGCCCCATGTCAGGGCATCAAGAACAGGACTCTTGGTCTGCCCCTGCATCCGACCCAGAGTATATCACAGGCCAGCTGCTCCCATTGCCAGGCAGACACAAAAGAGGGAGCTTTGGTTTAGTTCCCTGGTGCCACAGATGTCACGAGGAAGGCAGGATGTACCTGGCCCAGTCCAACTCACCCTCCATCTATCTCTGTGCTTGCGGAAGCCCTTTCCAGTGGTCATCTACATTCTGTGTGCACTTGAGTCCTTCACCCTTTTCTGAGGTTGCAGTACCTTTTTAGGGAAAGCATCTTGTACGCTCACAGGGATGACTGAAGGTTTTAATGCCAAGCATCTCTTTCTCAGCAGTTGGTAAGTTTGCTGGCTTTGCTGGGCTATTTACCGGGCTTAAAACATTAATGATTTTGTGGACACAGCACTATGACAGACAGCAGCTCTTATCCTGTTCTCTCATAGACGTGATGTGAATTTCAAATAAGAAAATTTAACAAACTCAGTCAAGCTGTTCAGTCCTTGTCAGTGTATTGATTTAAGTGAATATTTAAAGCTCCCAGAAGACAGTTACATATTTCCAAAGGGGCTCTTAAAATTGATGTGAAAGAATTGGAAAGAAACACCAAATAAGGGAGTTTGCAACTGAAGAATCTAACAGCAATATCTCCTAGCCTCACTGCAGCATCATCCATTAAGTCTGAGATATCTAATTATAGCTAATAGCGTGACGCAACTTGAATTTACATTTGCTGTAATAGAAATGATGTAGTTCAGTCCTAAGCATCTGAAGAGGCATAAAATAGGTAATAAATAAGTTTGAGATGTCACTTCCACACTTTCTTTTTATTTCTAGTGATTTAATAAATACTAAAAATCATATTCATTTAAAAACCAGACATGGCACATGTGTACACCAAATTATATACCAAGATGCGTGTCTGCTTGTATTTGTGCAATATAACCAGTTTGAAGACAGAGAATTTATCTTTTCCTTCTAACGAGGAATAAAGGGAAATGCTAAACAAGTCACTGTAAGTTTTCCTTGCCAATTAGTCCACCTAAAGAGCATCCCAGCATATGCATAGCCAATTATATGTCACTCCTAAGACAAGGGAGTAGGATCAAGTATCTGATACTGCTGGGATAATTGTCATGAAGTACAAGCTTACATGCAATGCAGCATAAGATGTCTGGCAGTTTAGGCTTATTCCTCTGGTTTTCCTTTTGTGATCAAGCACAGGGTAGCCAAGGCTACACTGAAAAGAAATAAAATAAAGAAACGTTGAGGTGAGGTTCTACAGCAGTCTTCTAGTAAGGGCAGCGAGCATAGTCTTCCCACCCCCCCAAAACAAAACCCTAGTTATATTGAATTAGCATACAGGGCAGTGTACCTGTACCCTGGGACCCATCCATACTTCTGCTTCTTCTTCATCACCAGTTTTATTTGGGTGCTCTCTTTAGGTGAAAGGGCTGTTGTGTAAGATTTTTACATCATTTCCTCCCTTTATCAGAACCTCCTATTCCCAGGCTTTTGCTACTTTCTTTTCATGGCTATTCCCTACCCTGCTCTCCCAGGGGATTTTGACAGGGAATAAACCCAAGGAATGGTCTCTGAATGCAGCCTGGTCCTTACCAAAGGAGTAATGGAGAGATTCTAAATACAGCTCCTTCTCCTCTTTTGCTGCTCTCAGGATGCAGAATCATAAAAATGTTTTACTTAGGGGCACCGCTGTAGCACCATGCAGCTTTTATAATGAATCCTAATACACAAACACAACGATGCATAGATACCCAATCATGTCAGAGGGGAACTTTATGGTTATGTACCACTTTCTCTGCTTTTTGACATAAGGGGAGCAAAAAACACTACTGCAGAAAGCCTAAGGGAGGCTAGAATCTTTCTTGGCATAAAACACAAGAGTAGAAACACCACTTGTAATTTAATTTCTTGCTTGACTGGATCACTTATTACATTTCCTTGTATTTTTGTATTTGTGTATATTATTTATTGCATTTTTATTCTGAATTGCTGTCAAGACAATCCAGTTAGGATGCTATAAAATGCACCAACTCAATAGTGAGTGATAAAAACAATAGTCTTAGCATGTAGGTATAAGCAAATGCTATTTATCTGTTTAGCACCATTATCTGCATTGTTTTGATCAGAATCCTCTCTATGAGAACAATAAGGAAGGAATCTTTTCCTGTTTGGAGTTTCAAATAAATAAGTGTTGAAGGCTGCATCCTGTTAAGTTCTTAAAAGCCTGGATATTTCCTTACATTACCTGCATCGTACTCCAGCTCCCACATCAACATAGGAAAAAAAGGCATTCAGTCGGAAGATCTGAAATAGCATTTTAAAAAGTGTAATTGCCATTTATTTATTTAATTTAGGGTTTTTTTCTTTTTTTTTTTTTTTTTAATGGGAATGGAATAAAGAACTACCCTCAAAGGTGTGATGTGTCAGCCCCAAGCTTCAGTTATTCACTTTCCCTCAGCAGAAGCAAACAGAGCTGTGATATTTCATGAACACATAATAACTCAGATACTTGCTAGAATAAACACAAGATATTCTGTAAGTGTTTATTCTGTGGGGATCTCTGAGCCTTGCAATTTCATACAGCTCTGAGCTAATTTGCAGGTGAAAAATAATTCAGGTACCGAAGGATGTATTTTCTCTCTGATATTCTCTGGATGAGGTAGAGATATAAAGACACACAGGCACTATACACACTTATATACAGTTAAAGCAGTGTTGTTATTTTTTTCCCCTAAAGTTAAGGTGTAATCTGAAAGACATTCTTGATTCATACTAAGAATTCAGTGCAAAGTTGCTAGTGCAAAATGCAGAACTGCCACTAATTTATTTAATCCTTTTTTGTGCCTGGGGACACATAAGCCCATGTCCCAGAGAGGACAGCGCTCTTGTATGTCACCTCTTTTAGTGACGTGAATGGCATCTCACATTCTGACTCGTCTACCAAGCTCATGCCTGCCTGCAGTGAGCACCCCCTTAGCTCAGGGGTACCCCACATAATCAAATGTTGCAAGCCAAACCACAGATGCTGCAGACAACTCCTGATAGAGCACCTGATATTTGGCAAACCTTTGTAACTCATAGGGGAGGCATAACCCCATAGAGAGACAACGGTCTGTCTCTGATAAGGAAATACAGAGTTCCCTGGTCAGGCATGCATGGTCTTCCACTCCGTTAGAAAGAAAATCTTTTCAGCAAGTTTTAATACTGATTATATAACATTAGTCTCTGTATTGCTCTATGTTTCATTAGAGAAACATCTTTGAAGCCCTTGGTGGAAAACACTAGCACATACATTCTGTTTGCTATGTGAAGAAGCCCACACATTGATTTGTCAGTTGATGTGCTAGGGAGAAAATTTGTCAGGATGATGCTTGTTGTCACCTAGGCACAAAAACCTGTCCATCCTGACTTACGCTGTCTGTGAAATCCCTTTTACAGTGAGAGTGGTGAGGCACTGGAACAGGTTTCCCAGAGATATGGTGGATGCTCTGTTCCTGGAGACTTCCAAAGCGAGGGTGGATCAGGCCCTGGGCAACCTGTTCTAGCTGTGCATGACTCTGTTCATTGCAGGGGAGCTGGACTAAATAACTTCCAAAGGTCCCTTCCAACAATCGTAGGATTGTATAAATTTAGGTGCCCATATGACCTCCTCCAACATTTAATGCCATCCAAAATGTTTACAATCCTTATGTTCATTGATCACAGATGGAGATGCAGAGATTGGTACTTGTTACAATGTGTGGCAAAGCCGAGGCTGACTCCTGGTGCACTGTTCCAAAATCTGGATGTATTCTTTGCTAGACACCTGTCCCACTGCTGGTTTTTGTTTTGGTTTTTTTTTGGAAGAGAACAAAAAGTTGTTCTATTTTTGCCTGGTGTTTTTAGAGTTTGTAAACAGAATAATGAGGAATTTCAAAATCTCTATCTTCACTTCCCGCTTGACTTTGTTATTTTTTCAGCCAATAAGGCTGTACGTGTTTTTCACCCATCTCTTGATACAATTTTCCATCTGTCCCAAGTGCACCAAGTACTGTTCACATTCAGAGCGGAGGTCTGATCACATTATTTTATATTCTCTCTGTAATTAAATCGGCATCATCAGAACTCCAAATGGGCAAAATTAGTATTACCAGATATTTGCTGGGGGGTTTCCAGTCCCAAGTCTGGAATTTTGCAGAACAGACATCCATTGTCAAAGCATTACTAATAATTGCAGCCAGCAACACGGTTTATGTCCTCTTAGCATCCCACAGGACTCTAAGAAACATTAAATGTGGGCTGAAAAGGAAAGCAAAGTAAATTGTATCAGCAGAACATCCTATCTCCACATTAGAGTTGTTAAAGGGCATTTAATTTTGAAATAACAAGTCAGCTAATTCTTCAAAGCATATACATGCTCTGGCATTCAGCTTCCCACACCTGACAAGCATAGGTTAACAGACATTATCACTATAAGCAGCAAACAATTGTGCAGGCTAGAAGTAATCACACAATTTGTCACTTTAAAGCCCACTTAAACACTAAAAGCTCCAGGATCCTTGTAACTGCATTATAAACAATTTACCATCTCTAGCTTATTGCGTCCGCTATCTTTTCTTAAGCTGTTTCCCCTTCTCTGCTCTGCAGCTCTTCCTTTGTGATGTGCAGGATGTGTTTTTCTTCCACCTTGCAAAATTAACCTTACAGAAGAGAAAAAAAAATAGTGAATCATTATCTGGTGGCTTGTCCTTCAGCTCAGTCTCCTCAAGGTCAGATAAACATTGATGTCAGCACCAGGGAGGCTGTCCCTGCTGTCCCTGGTTTGGGGAGCAGGGTGCGAGTTGTCCCTTTCAGCAGCAAGCCATTAGGTTAGCTCAGCTCCGTTGCAGCACCGCAGCTGGAGATGTCAAAGCTGATCTTAACCTCCAGCAAAACAAGTGCCCCCGATCTGATTCTGGCAGCTTTTCGCTAGTTGATGGCTTGCTGCTGTTTGCAGTTTCACTCTGATCAGTCCCAGGTTTCCCCAGAGAATCACAGGCTCAGTGTAAATGCCCATCCGTGATCTGCCTTCCAGCTGGGACATCCCCCTCCTTTTGACCTAGTGGAGTGTTTGCAAACTGTAAATCTTTTCTTATCCTCAGTGTGTTATAGCCTGGAATTTCTGCTCTTGTTGCTTTCTTACTTCAAGCTCTGGTTAGGCTTCTACTCCACTTCCATAGGAAGTGTTCTTTTTAAGTTATCTTTTGGCCATTTCTTTCCATGGCACAAGCTAGATCATTAAAGATGGTTCAGTCGAGACATTTTGGGCTGGCTTACAAACCTTATATCCCCAGATCGAGGACTGCTCAGAAACTGGAACTTACTCCCCGTTACGTGTCTGCATCTCAAATCCCCCAAGCCAGCCAAATAACCAGAAGCCCAGCAGCAAAATATCCCCAAATCAACAAATACCACCAACAAAAAAAAAGAGCACCAATCCCAGTGTCTGCATAATCCCCACCCCCTAAGTTTATCTACCTTGAAAAGACTTAGGACTGAGGAGGGGTGTGCAGGAGCAGCCCTGTGAGAAGGTCAAGCATGTGGGAGCTGCCCCCAGCTCTGCGTCCCAGCAGCAAGTTGAAACTGTGGGAGTGCAGGAACAAGCCAGCAGGTCTGCAAGGTTCTCAGGGGCTTCTATGGGCACAGGTTGGGCTCACAGGTGTGTGGCAGGGGTTCAAGTGGATGTGAAGTGTGGCCCCAAGGATATCAGCAGTCCCCAGGCAGTGAGCAGTCCTCCTTTATTTTCCCATGTTCTCCAAGACCTCAACTACACACATGGCTCAGCTTTTAGGTTTATATCTTACTTCAAAAATGTCTTCTGGTGCTATCCTGGACAGCCAAGAGATTTACCTGTGGCTTCTTCAGGCTATCATAGCCTGTTAATCCACAAATGCTTTAATCTATTCTAAGCCAGAAATGACACCGTAAGCCTTCTTTACTCCACATCACCCCTTCACCTACACAGGAAGGAGTGCCTGGCTGCTGTGAACTGCAGCAGGGAATAAATCTTTCCCCCTGCTTTTTTAGGCTTGGTTGTGACCCATATTAGTTGTCCCCATCATTCTCTGCCAGTTCACTGAGCAATTGCACCCAGGGCTGTGCTGGCATGGAGGGGCAGGTGGAGCAGTAGGGAAGGCTGGACGTCCCGCCAGGCACACAGCTGGCTTGTGCTGGCCTGCAGTGACACCAGGGGCAGCTTTAGCTGCGTCTCTGCTGTGCAGCTCTGTTGAGTTGCTCTGAGCATCCTGCTGGGACTGCCCAGTGACCCTGCTGTCCTATTCAGCAGATGCCCACACTTCAGAAAAAGCACTCTGCAGGATCCCCTCCTGCTCCACAGTCTTCTGTGGGTAATAATTACCTGCATGTCTCACTGTGCCTGACAAGGGCAAATGACCCTATAAGCTCCCTCTTACTTACAGCTCTCTCTGCTCCACAGCTATTAATGATTTCTTTCCAAAAACTACCACTGACCAATTGATTAGTGTAATTAAGTTAAAGCTCAGAGCAATTATTTCTAACCTTGCGTTTTAAAAATTAATTTGTACTGAAAACCTGTCTATCTTCCCAACTTCATCTATTGCTTTAATGACATACATTGCAGAACTCTTCTATCAGATTCTGTCTCCTACAAATGGTATTGAAATTCAAGTCCTCTTTTTGCCAGAGAAGGACATGGGCTTACTTCTTTTTTTTAAAGGGTATCTTCTGATCCAGCCATGACAACTGTACATAAAACGTGAACTTTCAAGGACACAAACATCAGAAGTTGAACACGCTCCTGCTGAGGAAGAGGCTAGATTTACAGAGATGAGAGAATTTGGGATGTGTGTTCTGTTGAGCATTTATTGATCTGATTCTACATACAGAGTATTTATACTTCCCCAGTCACCCTGTAGGCTGCTAGGGGGTCAAGGAAGGAAGCAGCAGGCTGGAAGGTTTGTGTTGTAGCTGAGCTGCCCCTGGGGATGAGGAGGGCAGGCACGCTGAATGCTGGAGCAGGAGCTGCACTAATCTGCCACAGGACAGGTGGCACAGGGCTTCTCCCTTCTTGCATTGAGGCTAGGGGTTGTACATAAATTATTAAAAACTAAGAAATGCTTCAAGGTTATCATGCCAGTGTAAGTATCAGCATGATGCCATCATCACTTCTCTTAAGTTCCCTTCCCTTGCT
This sequence comes from Aquila spilogaster, assembly GCA_024606505.1. NCBI lineage: Eukaryota > Metazoa > Chordata > Aves > Accipitriformes > Accipitridae > Aquila > Aquila spilogaster. The sequence goes on from JANHGO010000328.1 coordinate 13,542, forward strand.
ATCTTCCTAATGTAATTGATGCTCAGTTGTTTCAAATTAGATTGCATAAAACCCGAGGCTGTGCTTTCCTATGTTTTTGACTATGGGAAATATGAAAGCCTTTCTTACAGCTCAGACAACATCTAGCATGGAAGATCTCCGATTGTGGCTCCAGACAGTAGGTAATACAAGAATCCTGCATTTATATCATCTTGGATGCCAGACAGATTCATTCAATTTGAGTATGTTCGGTGAGTCTGGATGGACAGAGAGAGTAATTCCAGGGCAGAAGGTGAATTTTTCATAGCTATTCAGATAGAAAATGTTACAGAGAGCAATTTATGCTTTCCTACAATCCTGACACAGCTGTTTACTTCATTGTATGATTCATTTCTCATTAGAGAAAAAATAGTATCAAGAGTGACTCTTCTCTCAGACCCTTTACTTTCCTCGCTGCACATTTCAACAGCACTGTTACCTAGCCTAATTTCTTACCAACTTGCTAGTACTATTTCTCTGCTTCAAAGGACAGAAAGTAAAGCAATTAATCCTCTTCCTTCAGGAACCCCCTGCACTGCCACCACCCTGCTTCCTCTGACAGGCTCCCTGTTACTGCACCCAGGACTTCAGCAGAAAGCCGTTCAGACATTTTCATTATGGTATGGCAACTCCTCATTCAAGCACACAGAAGATCCATCCTGCCTCTGGGCTCAGGATATCAAAAAGTGCCATTGACTCAGCAGGCATTAAACTCATTGTTTGGAAGATGGCTCCCCAAAGGCCCTTTAATCATCATTTTTTGAAGATAGGCAGGCTACCTAATTTTTGGTAACGGCATAAATGTGTGTGAAATGCCATCACTGCCTACAAAACATAGAGGAAGAAGGGAGAAGACATTATAATACTTAGAAGTAGAATGAAAAAAAGTAAAGAGTATTGCCACACACTACTAGTCAGGCAAAGCAAGCCTACGAGGGTACTTCAAATTGAATCCTACGAAAGCATTTATTACTTATGCAGCTGACAAGGATTTATAATGGCATAATAGTTCACTGAATTATAATTAACATATACACTACATTTCCCACAACACTATAAATCCAAATTTCACTATAAATCCAAATTCCACTGAAGTGTGAATCTTGAGATTTAGAGCTGCTATCTGTAGTGTATATATACTTCATATTGTGATATGGGGATCCCCCTTGACCTTGAACAAAGAGCAAACCACTGCTTTAATGGAGCATGGCAGCACTTTAAAAAGCAGTCCCTCACAGAACGCAGATCTGGTAGAGGCATTTAGGGGCTTGCATGCTATTATATATGTAATCTGTTTTTGATTTTGACTGAGGAGCACATCTGCAGCCACAGTAAAGGTTAAGAGGTATTTTGGACTAAGGAAGCAGGCTTCCTTTCACATATGAGGATTTCATAGCAAGACCTACAGATGCCCAGAGCACGGAGACCAAAATGCTGTGGACTCACTCTGGGGAAATGTCTGCATAAAAAGAAGTATGGGGTGGGAAACAAGGGATGCAGCTAAGAAAGCCGGAAGCGACAGGATATGGCACTAGCTGAGGGAGGGTAGCTGGTAAAGTGCATTCATCTCAAAAAAGCCAGGTTCAGAGCACTTTCCCACCTTTTCCAAGGTCTCTGAGCAAGGCTGTCTGTGGCTGTGTGCCCCCTTACAGCATTTGTGTGTGTGTGAAATACATTCAGAAATCAATTTTCCTCTTATATAATCAACTACATGTTGCTACATGTTTTGTAAAATTAGCTCCCGTGACTGAATAAACTACTAATTTGTGACTTTTTACAAAGCAAGCACAGACAGTAGAAAGCTCTTGTTCTGACAGTAAAGGTCTGTGGAAATGTTGGATGTTCTATTTAATAAGAAGTTTAATAATCTCTGTAACTTCAATGGGGTGTAGGAGAGAGCGCAGTAGCTAAGTTCCTAATTATGATAGCCTTTACATTATCAAATCTCAGAGAGATCATTACTCCTGGTAAGGAATGTAATTATTCTAGAGACTTTAAAGTTAGTAGGTTTACAAAATTGCTCAGCAGTATGTCTTGTTTGTGTTTTATTCATAATAGTTCAGAAGTCATCTCAAGGCATCTACCTCTCCAAAATGGGTATGCATGTATTCTGTGTACATCATGCTGTGCTCCTGTGCTTTAGTATTTGGTGAGAAGAATGGCTTTTTTGGCTCATTAGCAGCTGTAATGAGTATGTAGTGCGTGCACATACCATCCATGAATCTGCTGTTTGAGGTAAACAGAAGTCTGGCAAGCATGCACGACAACTGTTTGTTTGATGGGGAAAAATGGTGAATTTTATTTGCATTTTATTTGCAATACAATGACAACTTTTTTTGCAGAAATTCATTGATACATTCCATGTGCAAAAATACCTTACACTTCTGTCAAAGCACATGCATGTGTACATACATATATTTTTATTGATACTGAGGAAGATAAATGAGAGCTTGCATCCTCTTTATAGGGCAAGGGAGAGGAGAAAATATACTGGAAACTGTCTTACATTAATGTCCAAAGCTGTGATCTGCAATACTTTTTGGAACTACCATTGCAGATAGAGTAGTTAGGACACTTTGTATTGTGTCTACTTCAAAAAGACCAATATGTCAATGAGAAAAACGAATCACATACAGTGAAATCATATATAATGAAAGCTAGTAACTATTCAAAACAAAGGGAACATTTAGAAAAGCAGATTGTGGGAACAAGAGATATGGAGAAAAAAAAACAGGAGCTGAGTGTATATTAAAAACTCTACCAAAAAAAATTTTGGTGATGTTTCTGTAGATAAGATGAGAAAAGCAGATACTCATTTTTCATCATCTCGTGCTATGTTGAGAATACCAGAGGAGAATTCTCACTGGCAGCTGAATACACAGCAGCCCTTGTCATCTGGTTTGTAAAGCACGTCAGCGCTCAGCAAAAAACACAGGGACAAACACTGTGAGGACCCGTCTCACACAACACCATGCCAGAGCCAAGGATTAACACACACAGAGGTTGAGGTGACTGGCCCAGGCAGTACAGGAGAAAATGTGGGAAAGACCACGATGAACCCTAGAAATAGGGCAGGGACAGGCACCCTACTGAGTGGTATAACCACCATGTGTGCACATGTGTATAACCACTCACTGGGTGTCTTTTTCTTTTCAATCTTCAGGAAGAGGCAGCCAGAGTTCTCGCCCACCAGCCAGTGTCCGTCGGCACATGTGCAGCTTTGAAAAATCCCACACTGCAATGAATGTGTAAGAGAAGCTGCATGACAAAGAGTGGTTTTACCCCTTGCTTTCTCTTTCTCATTGGTTTATCATGTCTAATGGTGGGACATATGTGGTGCATGCCAATAAAGATGGGAAATTTGCTTATGTCCCCTGTTTCAAACAATGCCTTAGTCTGATTATCCAGATGTGATGAAGAGGATACTCAACAACTTTTTTTGCAGCTTTTACTTTTTTTTTAAATCACTTTTATTTGTAAATGCCGACAACTTCGCATATGTATACCTTTTTTTTCTTTGTACTAATTTTATATTCTTTTTTCCATTTAGCCATCTTATTTTCTTTACAGTTTTGCATGGAAATGACATTACCCTGCGTGCTTTAAACAACAATCTAGTGGCTGCCTCATGGCAAGATACCTTTGCTGTGCATAGCTCTTGCTAGCTGGGCTGGTTAGTGGGCTGCAGCTGCAGAGCCAGCAGAAGGAACACAGAAAACACTGGTTTGGTAGCATCAGAGAGCAGGGAAATGATGTGCAGGCACATGTAAATAAAAACTGCAGAATCTGACCTAGGAACAAAGAGTTGCCCTAACATATCTCTAAAGAAAAGCAGATAATTTTTTGCTGTTACAGATTTTGAAAGATGTTCAGATTCTGAATATTCTCCATTCAATGAACAGTAGCAAAGTGTAGTCAATCCAAAATGGAAGTGCAAATACTCTTAAGCCCTTTCTTAAGCAAACACAAATCCAGTGAAGAAAATACGCTAGCTGTTGTAGAAACGGGAAGGCCTCGCCCCGTATTTTCCAGGACAGATTTATGATCTTTTCCATCTGATAAACTGCAGATGTGAAGCAGTCCTGCTCCCAGCCCCAGGAAATGTTGTGCAGTGATAATGTGGAAATCTGCCTTTGAGACACCTGCCCAGCGCTGTGAGTTCACCTAGTTGACCACAAAATGCTGCAGCCCCATATCTGCCTTTGACAGGCTAGGTTACTTGTGGGCAGGTGGCAATTATGTTAATCCAGTCAAATCTACCCCTCTGGTTCACAGATCAGAAGAAATACATGCATTGAATCATGTACTTGGTGTAGCAGCTAGGTTTGCCTCCCTAAAAGACAGTGTAAGGAGCAGTACAAGCATTCTGTTGGATAGAAGCTGCCATTTTCTGGTGTGGAGCCAATGGTGCAGATTTTCAGGGCACAGATTGCCAACTGTCTGTCTGGAGAAATGGGTGATGAAATCTGTGTCGAACCATTAGGAAACAAAGAAAGGTGAATGCAACAACAGGTTGTATTCGAAAAGCGTGGATACAACAAATAAAATGCCTGAGCATGGGAAAGGATGAAACTCCTGCTCTTTGCATGGCAATTCTTGGGATTTCTTTTTTTCAATCCAGAAAAAAAAAATCCTCATCCACATGATGTCCTGAGAAACACTTCTGGTGCGACTCCAAGCATTCAATGGGACTTCAAACGCTTGTGGTGGCTATACACACAAGAAAGGCTTTGAAAAGCAGCTGACCTTTTCAGACCTGCTAAGCATGGAGCTTGTTGTTTTGTTTTCTTCCCCCTCTGCTGCCCCTGAGGCTTTCCCCTCCAGCTGGAGGATGCTTTCAGAGGTCTGGCAGCACTGCACCATGGTAGCGAAGGGTGCATCCTCCACCAGGGATGCCTGAGTCCTCCATAGCCTGGCAGCCTGGCTGAGCTATACAGTCATGCAACTAGCATGGCACCAGCTGTCCATCACTGCCACCTGACCTCATGGCTGAGCCTCAGTCAGCAGATCTGGAGTTCATCAGTTGGGATTTCATGGGGAAGCCCTCTGCTTTACTGCCCCAGTGTGCTAGAAATGAGCAAGGGTGTTGTGGTTTCCTTTGCCTTCCAGTTTCAGGCAGACAGGTGTAGGGACCTGAAACTCATTTTTTTGATACACGCAGTACTTAGGATTGTTGTGTTAACATCAATCCCCATTCTTCGTATGATCTCATGGATGTCCAGAAATGCAGAACCACAAAAATATGGAATAATAACAACTGATCACCATAACAAAATGTCAAAACAAAAATGTCAGAAACATCAGCTTTCAGTTCCAAGGCTCTTTTCCTCTGAAGCTGCAGTTATTGCCATGGAAACTTTCAGATACACCCAGAGAACCCACAGCCCTGACGTGCTGGTTCATCTCCTACAGCTTATTAGAGTTCTACATCACAAGTGGGGTGCCTCGTGACTAAGCTTCCTGTGGCAACTTGGTTAAGGTTGCATTCAAAACGCTGCCCTACCACTAGCAGCAGATTAAAGCAAGTCTGAAGGCTCTTTGAGCACTATTTAAACTGTTGGGAGTTTATTCTATTCTCAATTATACCAGAGAATCCACAGAGTGATGGTGAGAGAGAGAGACCACATTGACTGCTACTGTTAGGAAACTGCAAGGGCTGAGCACTTTTTGGCAGTAAACATACAGAGCAACCACTGGGAATTTTCTGATAGAGCTATCATCTAGGAAACATTATGGATTTCCAGAATAATTTTCACTTCTCTAATTCCCTTAAGGTTCTCACTGTGCATATACATGTTATATGAAGTACCTTCTACCCCTGATGTTAATTCCTTTTCAGATATTTGAAATCTGTTCTTGGGTTGTTGCACCCAATCAAATATGTTCAGCTGTTTCAGCTTTCCCTCAGACACTCTGCTCTGTTCCTTATGTTTTGTTTCGTTTTGTTTTTGTTGCTGTTCTCTACACAGCACTCAGTTAATCAGTATCTTCCTGATTAAAAATGTGGTTCCCACAGAACCACGGAAAGATTACAGAAAGCAAAGACAAACCTACCATCATCTTAATTAAAATTAACCTACATTTAAAGGAAAGTTATTTCCTGTAAATTCCAAAAGGAATCCCTGTACCATAGCATGGGTACTTTTGAGTGGGGAACACAAAATTCATTGGTTATTATGTTCAGAGCCCATTAATTTCTTATTCAACAGCAGTTCTAGATTTCTTTCTGCGATGATTCTTTTGAAGGAATATTTTTGAAGGGTGTTGATCATCACAGCCTGCCAGCCCTACAGGCTTCTTTGTCTTAGTTGCACTCACATAAACCTAACATAGATTAATTCAATTCAATCATTTTCTTCCCATGTTCCTATGCTTTCCAGGTTCCTTTCCACAATACATGGTAATTTTCAGTTTTCAAGTTGTATTAGTTGTGTTCTTTTCCAAGCCTGTCTGAAAAAATGTTTCACTTCAAGTATTGTCCATGAGCGCACTGCTGTGAATATATCTTCAAAAGTGCAGCATGAGGCACATCTTCAGATAGCACAGATGTGCTTCTCCACTGATATCAGAGGATCTATGACACCATGCATTTCCTTTGCTCTAACTTTGAACTTCTTTAAAAAAATCACAATGGTGAATCAGTAGGATGTATTTATTTTGAATATTTACTGGTTTTTTACTTGTAAATAACACCAAAATAAACAGATTCTTTTTTATTTTTTTTCAGTTGTAAGAGCACTTTTGAATTTCACTTTGATTTGCAGGTTTTTGATCTTCATTTCTTGAATGCTGCACGAATTTGTCCGTGGCTTGGGACAACCTGAGTTTTGTATTATCTATTAGAATAAGTTCTTTTTTTCCAAGCAACACTGCAGTAGCTATTTGTTATTCTATTGGAAATAATAAACAGTTTGTGACCTGCAATTCTGCTTTGCACTTTGGGGTCACTCTCATTTTGGTATGACACAAAAACAACTTGTCAAACCAAAAGTTTTCTGACCCAACCCAGGATCCTGTGGGTAGGAACATGGATCGTGTCACAGCATACTCATGCTAAACACAGCTTCTACCTCCACTTTACTGTATGTGTATTACCACTGAAATTTAAAAAGAGAGAAGGAAAGTCAAAAGGCAGCAAAACATCAGTTGTCAATAGGGTCATGTATATTAGGAAGCCCATGTGTGAGTCAGATTAAGGAAACATTTAACTTTTGCAGCAGAGTAACTAAGGAAGGAGCAACTAGGTAAGATTTACTTGACACAAGGCAGTGGTAAGGCAGGGGATTAGAAACGAGGCCCTGGGCTTGTGCCCACCCACGGCTCAACTCCAGGTTTCACCAGGCTCCGCCTCTGTGAGACACTCTGATGACATTATGTTCTCCTGCAATTTTTCTATACCTGCTTTCTATGTAGCTGCTTCCATAACACATTTGAAGTAGCTCTCTAATTAACATAGAACATTTTGTCCCATGTGCTAGGCAAGCAATTTATTTTGCCCTAAAATAAACAAGAAGGGGTGAGGCAAAGAAAAGTTAGTTCAGTCATTTACATTTCCAGAAACACCAGTGGGAGGTTAAACTTTGCTCTAATTACATAGCACCAGGGAAAGAGCTGGAGTCAGACTATGAGAACTGCTGTAAGATACTCTTATCACTGAGGAAGAGATTACATTGTAAATAGACTACAGCTGAAATTGGTTTGTGATTTTGTTTTTTTAAACAGCTCACCCCTTCCTTGTAGATGATATAAAGTGATGTTTGTCTGGCAAGAAACCTGAGCATACATCAGATTGAGAGTGTGGTGGGTGATGACTCTCTTGCTCTTGGGTGAGCCACGAAGAGGTTAAACCTGGGTTAAGGAAAGAGATAAGTCCCTGGAAGCAATGCCAGAAAAATCAGGCTTGCAGGAACATGTTAGCTGTGTGCCTAGGTCTACCTAATAAGTGGTAGGGCTGCCTGCTACTGCTTGCTGAAAGGCCCTGAGGAGACAATCCCCTTAGTACAGGGAAAGCACTAACCTTCAGTAAAACCAGTTCCCCTCCTTAACCAATTTACATGCTACTGTGGCCGTACTGAAGTGAATGGATGCTCTGAGGGAAGAGACCTTGGAAACAGAAACAAAACAACTGCAGTGTGCTGCAGTGGAAGTACTAGTCTTAAATTCTAGAATCATATGCTTGAGTCTTGGGAGTGGTAAGGCTGCAGCAGGGCAGAGTTCTGCTCAGGTTTATTCCTGCTTCTCACGTGGCTGCAGAGCTGAAGAAAGCTAGTTGACGGCTACTTGCCTTTTTGTAGGCAGGGTAGGAACTCCCCTACCTTGAAAGGCATCCATCAGCATTTCCTGTTTGGGTTGAGAAAGGCTTTGTCCCATGCACAGCTTTTGGACAGGGCTTTTCTTCTTTTTTTTTCATTTCTTTTTTACTCTCCTTCACTGCTTCCATAGGTTAACTATCTCTGTATGAGTGTGTGGGGACAAACCTGCACGTGCTGATTTCTAGAGCACTTTTTCAGGGGTCCAGTAATAGCACCATAATGTGTGAAGGGTAAAACATCGTTTGTTGTCCAGGCAGTACCTGACACTGACCTCATCTGGTTGCTGATCAGATAGTTTAGGCTTTGGTGAGAACCTAATTCCTGTTGATAAAATCTATTGCTTTTTGTTTGGCTGCATTTCATCTCCCTTACTTAAATTTTAGATTCATAGAAGGTACCACTAGGTTATCCCAGTGTCTTCTTCCACCTGTGGCATTTCAAACAATTACTACAGTAATTACAAGCAGGTAGGTTTGGACAAAGCTTCAGTCTGTCAGTGAAATAAAGGGAACGTATCACTTCTCTTGTAACCTCTTATGCTGGTTAAGTGTCACTGTTGCTTTAAAAAAAAACACAAAACAATCTCATATACTTGCCCTCTAAAGATAACCTACACAACTCTGGCATCCCAAAAGGAAAGAGGGAATTAAGTCTAACAGGTCAAGAAACCTCCCTTCCTTTTCATTCTCAAGGACTTTGCTTGATGGCATGCCCAGCTGTTTCACACTGGCAGTGATAAACATTACATCAATGTGATGAGGAACCATTTCTCAATGTGTGTGTTCCTGAAGTTAACTTCATTGAAGCAACCTGGGAATATTACTCAATTTAACTCTTTTGTATGGTGTCATTTACAGATTTTTTATGCATAGAAAGTTCAAGATAAAAGAGACAAAAGATTCAGGCACAAAGGATGGAAAGGATACCATTCTCTATGCTCTGGATCTCAGGCTACTGCTTCACTGGTGAGAAGTGATAGGATCAGAGAGTTGCATTGACTAGATTACCCTAGAACCACCTTCCACCTCAGGTGCATTCAGTCTCTAAGATATGAAGAAACTTTTGCCAACCAATAGCTGAAGTAAAACGTTTTCAGGGCCTTACCATATGAGGAGGAACCACCTATTTTGCAGTTCCCAGGCTTGACATTGCACCCAGGAAGACAGCAAAGTCAGAATCCGCAGGCATTGGTAGGAACAGCAGTCTCCTTTTTGCTTGTGACTGGACTCCAGTCTGCAGTAGTCCTACCCATAAGCAGGTGTAGGATTTGGGGCAGCTGGAGGCTCTTAACAACAAACAGTAAGTCATCTAAGAAGCTGTAGACATGTCCTCGGATAAGGAATAGCGGGGCAGGAATATTTTTGATTTCTGCCTCAGATTTGGACAGATCAGTTCTTTCAAAGACTTTCTGCAAGTAACTATTAATGTTAGAAATTCCGGCTTATTTAGTGTCTATAGTCATCAGCTGAAAATATCTGAAAGTAACTACTCCAGAGTCTTTTGGAGAAAACATTGTAAAGGTTGATGCATGTATTAAAAACTATGCTTTGAATTACCAACAAAAAATTGCAGTGGAATTGCTCACAGAGGTCACGTGTCTAATAAAAATTCACACAGCAAATATATTTGTGCCTGTTCCTCTAAAATACAGAAGCTCTAAACAAAACTGTGATGAAAATTCAGAAATAGCAGCTAAATTTCACGTGTTCTCACCTATAAAGATAAATCCAGCCTATCTTATATGTTAATAGGAGACCCAAGGACCCATTTGGACATCTAGGCTACGTGTAAATACTTGAACAAGTAATACTTGGAGTATTACACTGGGTAGGCACAACTGCAAACCTTAAGATCTCTTGAAACTCCGAGGAGCTTGCTACTAGGCACTAAGTGTGAAACCTAAATCCTGTAGAAGATGGTATCATGGAGAGATAAAGTGAGGAAAGGTAAATAAATGCGTGCCATACATGAAATGGATAACTGTTGTATTGGTAAAAGCAAGACACCTCCTTTCAGCTCCTCACTGGGCACAGAATACCACATTTTCAATACCCTAGCCATGATCCATCTTGGCGCTCTCTCCTGACTTTGTGTGGAAAAGCAGCCTTTCCCACCTTATATGAGACAAAAAAAATTGATTTTTACCATTTGCCTCTATGATTTCTTTCAAAAAAAAGTGTGATGATCACTTAGCAAATGGTGACCATGCAGTCAGGATTGCCAAGACCACTGTGCAGCAGTGAATTGATTCCTGTCAAACCAATACATGGTTTGGGTCTGAGCTTTTCCAGCCCTATCTTTACGTTTTTCCTAGATGTCAGATAATGCCATTCAAGGTGACTGGCCTTTATTTCAGGATAGCAAGTATTTTTCTTACATATTAATTGTTAATTCTGCTCAAACGCATCAATCTAAGCACAACTGCCTGCCAGCTGCCCAGCAAGACAGAGCCCATGTATCTTCATGGCACTTCAGTGACACTGTCTCAAACTCATTGGCAGGCTCATGGTGCAGGGGCACAGCAAGCAGAGCAAGCTGAGAGAAAGAGCTGGAGTGAGAGACTGAGGAGAACAGTAATAGAAAAGAGATTTCCCAGCGGAAATCCCCTGAATGACCCCATAGAGAGCCACTGCGGCTCTAGAGCTGTTTGTCACAGGGCTATCAGAGGCATGGCAGGCAGAGGCAATTCACTTCAGCAGCACTAGCTTTCCCCGCACAAAAAGCTGGTAACAGATGAAACTGGATTAAGTGGTTTGTTCATGTGTGGGTATTGTAGTCCCAGCACAGTTGGATTCAAGTACAGCTGTTGCTTTGGGCTCGATTAAGTATGTTATGGAGAGTGCTACGGAAGAAACAAGTCAAAAGAGCAGAATCTGAGAGTGAGGGGGAAGAAAATGAACTGAATAGGAGGAGACAGAGGTAGCGAGTTCCTTAAAATAACAGCACTTGCTTTTGATGTAAAATACAAAATCTTGGAAACAAAGTTAGACAGATACTAAACAGATGGTGTGAGATTGGATTCAAAAGCGAGATGATGCACCAGAGCTAGATACGAAGAGGTAAATATTGAAGGAGTGGACTTAGCTTAGGAGCCTACAGACAGTCATCAAGCTTTTTTCAGAAAAGCCTTCTGTGGTATTTGTGAGCTACAGCATTAGCAAAATACAATATCAGAGCACCTGACTTATTTTCCTCCCTATGTATGAAGAGTTTGCAAATCTTGGTACGCTACAATATTACTTTAAAAATCATCCACGCCCAACAGTTGCACTCATTTTCTTATCTCAATAACACTGCAAAAAAAGTCATATCACAGCTCTTTTTGATCAAAACTAAAGTGCTTCTAAACCTTCGTTCTTATCTTTTTGTTACCCACTATGAAGAGGTTACTTTCTTCAGCTGGGAATTTGGTTATTTTGTTTTCCTCCAGGTGAAAGTTCTAAACACAAACAGCTCCAGGCTCTACTGACTACGTGCTTTGGGGAGTTATGAATTTTTTAGATTGGTCTATTCTTGCGAGCCAGTTCCCACCGAGATGGTGAATCACAGGTCCGGAGTCTGGAGCTGCGGATGAACGTCACAGTTTGGATCCTCCTCAAAGCTCTTTTTTCTCTCGTGTTATTTACTGCTCAGTAAAGAAGTGCCATGTTATTACATACGTTTCTTTTCCCTTTTGCCAGTTTAACATTTATCTGTGTTGTACCAATTTCTTCCAATTACCACAAAGTTGGCCAATGATATTTTTACAGAATTCAACTGGTAATTATTTACTCCCTAAGAAACAGAAGTGCAGGATTCACAAGAAAAAGTGAAATACTCAGAACAACATTGCGGGCGGTATGAACCAGAAGCAATCTCCTCTGGTGCATGCAGCACCACCAGGCAGCAGTGGCTGTGCCAGCCTCCCACCTGCACTGCAGTCATAGGACCTGAAATGTAATCCTTTGTTTATTTCTGCCCCCTGAGGGCTGAAACCCTGAGATAAGGCTGCTTGCTACTAATAATCTTGGTGCTTCTCTTTAGACTTTGGTTCCCACCCAGGTGATGCATATTATAATTTCTGAATGATCCCTACTGCACGACCTGCAATTAAGTAATTGCTTGATCACCTGAAACACCACTCAGCTCCCTGTCCCACCAGCTGCTAATGAGAGACCGCTCTGCTTTGAGTGCTGCTCTCCACAAGGCCCAGGGAAATGTAAAAGCAGCGTCATTCCTCCACCGTGAACCTGACCCTCAGGTTCTCCTTCAGTCCTACACCCAGATCCTGGAATCCAGTGTGGGATTTTGTTGGGATTCAGCCCACATGAGAACTCAGAGGGCTCGACTCACCGTGGTCATGTTGTTGCTTGTTCCTCCACCCACACAAACCCGCTGTTTTCAGTCTCAGCATTTTATCCCAGTTTGTAAATAATGGTCACTGGGGAAGAGCTTGGTTCTATCTGCCCTGGCTGTACAGTGAGGGGTCCCTGCAGTGGGGGTGTATCCCAGTGGGGAGCACTGCCTGGGGACTTTATTTGGACATGGGGGGGTGAGATGGAGCCTACAGGTGGACTGGGCAGGCAGAGGAGCTGGGCACGCTGCTGCCTGAGACCTGAAGGAGTCCATCACTTCTGTCATGCTAATTTGTGCTTGTGAGGGGGATGGGGAATTAAAAGAAAAGAATGGGTTGTTGATACTTCCTCTTGCTATCTAGAGTGCTGAAGGCTAAGGCTGTAGGTGAATTTTCTTCCAACAGTTTGGAAATATTTCCCATAAACTGAACAACAGGCTTAGTTAAAGCTCTTCCTCTGATGTTATTTTTCTTTTTCTCTTCCCCTCTGCAAGATGCAGTGAGCAAACATAGATTAAAAACGAAATGGCCAAAGATCCTCAGAGCCAGCTTTCCCATAGCCCTTCCCATGGGCTGGGGTTTGCAGGGCAGCTGTGGGGCACAAAGCCAGTGCCAGTTGCCTCTGGCTGAAAATTGCTGCTGTTTAAAGATGCTGTTGTTTCCTTTTGTAGTATTTATGGCAGGACATGAAGAACTGGGGGGGAAGGGAGGGAGGCAGGCTTTTTAATGAGGCATAGCAGTCATTTATGTAGGCTTGTTTGTCATATTGTCTTGTCTGAGTAATGTAAATGCAAATAAACCCATCTTTATTTTATTCATAGTTCTAATGGAAAGTCTGTGTCATGGTCTGAACCAGGTGGAAGACAAGCTTCCAAGGGCGAGCACATGTGGCACAGACTCTCAGTGCATGTGAAGAACCAGGAGACAGGGTGCAATCAGACAGCCGTAATCAAACCCCTCACTAAAAGCTACCACGGCCAAAGCAAGAGCCTGACTTTTACCGATATCAGCAACAAGACTCTGTACAACGTGGAGGAGGAAGAAGACAGAGAGCCCGTCCGCCTCAACCAGCCCAGCAGCCCCTCCATGGTGGTGCACAGGCGGGTGGCGACTACGCCTCCCTTGCAGGCTGCAGCGGAGGAGACGCTTCTCTTCCTGCCCGAGCAGTCCCCCAAGGACCTGCCCCTGCAGCCCCGCTCTCTCATGGAGCAGCTGCAAGGGGTGGTCAACAAGCTGGCCACTGGCATCCCTGACTTCAGTGCCGTGCTCCCTGCACCTGGCTCGGGGAACGGCGCGCGGCCTCCCCAGCAGCCACCCCTGCTGCCTCTCCAGGCCGCTGACTTCAGCGGGGAGCCCCTGTCTCCCCCGGCCGAAGAAGCAGAAAGCGAGAAGCTGAAGCTCATTCAGGGATATGTCTACGAGAAGAGCACAGAGGATGAGGAGGAGGAGGAGCCGGCGACCAGCAAGCTCACCCTGGAAGACTCGCCAGCACTGACGCCTCCATCCCCTTTCCGGGATTCGGTGGCTTCGGGCAGCTCCGTGCCCAGCTCCCCTGTGTCGGAATCAGTACTCTGCACACCCCCAGACATGACCTATGCTTCCGTCATCCTGAGGGATTATAAGCAGAGCTCGTCCACCCTATAGAGCATGGATGCTGCTGCAGGAGACATGGAGCGAAGGACTTTGGCAGCTGCCCGCTGTTAGGGCCTGGGGAGATGTATCCCCAGGGGTGGTGGAGAAGGAGCGCAGAGCAAAGTCGCACACAACAGGGCAAAAACTTTATCCTGCACTTAAAGAATAAAAACAGCAAAGAAAAAGGAAAAACAACAATAACAACAAAACCATTCTGAGGGCTTAACATTCTCTATCTGTTAAATTACTGTACTTTGAGAAAATGATAGGAAAAACAAAGCACAAACCTAATGGACAACTTCTATAGCAAAAAAGTGAATAAACACACAGGAAAAGAAAATACACTTAGTCATGCCGTCTCTTTGCAATGCTTGAAGAGGACTCTGGAAAGTGTAACCTGGGAGAAGTCCTTAGCGCATATGGTGACTGCAGCCTGCCTGGTTCACAAGCAGGTCCAGGAGCTGGAAGGGGCAGCGTGGTGAGGAGGAGAGAAACTGCTTGTGTAGGAGATGTATATGCATAAATCATTTCTTCTGGTTTCTGCAGGTGGTATAAATGCGTAACCTGTTGGGGAGAGGGGAGCTGAGGTAATGCGGAAGCACATGGCTCTTAATGACTTTTGTTGGAACAATTTGTTTGTCACACAAGGCTGCTTTTTGGGGGATCTGGGCTTTTTTAAGGCTAATTGTGAACAAAGTGATGAATATTACCAAGACTTTAGAGGTTTTTGATGAAAGCCCTTGCTGTAGTACTTGTAATATGATAAAGGCTTGAGAAAACTGCCCTTTTGTATACGATTGCAAACCATGTTGGCTAAACTGTTACACAACATTTACTGTAGCAGAACAATATTTATTGACTGACTTTTCATAATACAACATACTTGCCATGTGATTACATCATTCTTTTGTGTAACTATGAAATCAAATGCTTTGGAATATAGCTGTATACTTAGAGCAACAACTATTACTCTGAAAGGCAGTTCCTTATTGGGGGTTTTTAGAGTCAGTCTCGAAGCAAGAATGAGCATACGTTTGTGTGTCTGTATGCGTGTGTACAGTACGTGTGACATGTGATGTCCAATAACAACCACTGGAAGATTGTCTTATAAATATACTATGAATATTTTTATGTTTCAATCATATTTTATATTGCATTGTTACAAATATTCAATAGACCTTTGGAGGTTTGTATGCTGTGCTAACACGTGTTTTTTCATATACGAGCTGAGACAGTAGTTCCTCTTATAGTAGGGTGCTTTATTTTGCAGATATTTTACGAAGTATTAATAACCAGTGCATTGAGAACTTGTTACGTTGTGTGTTTGGTTAGTCATGAAAAAAAAATGAAAACACAAAAAGAAAAAAGTCTGTTTTAGAAATCTTACACATACCAGTATAAGTCTATAAAGCCGAGACGGGAAATGCATTTGACATATTTTTGTTGCTTCAGATAGTTAAAAATAAAATCATGTCCAGGCAGGAACTTTCATCAGTGCTTAATGTGTGCGTCAGTTCCCTAGGTTTGTTCTAAACCGCTCTTTTGATCTTTTTATTATGTTCATTTTAGTGCTTTTTTCCATACAGTCTCATTTCTTCTATATAGAATAGCATCTTTTCTCTTAAAGGTCACTTGTAGGCAGCTGTACTCTGTCATTCAGTCCTCCTCCTCTATCCTTCATATGCTTCCTAGAGATGGACCTAATCCACAGCTCCGTAATGGCTGGCGTATTCAAAGTCCAGCTCTGATTGCTGTGTCTTGAACTTAGTCATTATTACCTGATTTATAAATGTGAATGTTACATATATTCAGGACAGGATTTTAGCTGCTATGAACTTTGATTGTGCTCTTGGATTTAGCTGAGGATCTGTCTCGTAATTCTAAACTTTATTTCCAAAGATATTTTAAAGGAATTTTTATTACCATGCTTGTGAATGTTGTATCAGAATTTTTCTGAATTCATTATATTTCTGCTCTTTTTCTTTCTTTTTCACTTGAATTTTAAGACCTGCTGCCAGTCATCAATTCTACTCTTAAGATCCGAATCTCTTTATTTTGATCGAAATATAGTGGTATTGGTAGGGTTGGCTGGTGTTCAAAATGGAATAGAATCTTTTCTCCTCATCCTCTTTTCACATTGTTTGCTCCTTTCAATATGACTAGCAGCCAGTTGCTGTCATCCTCCTGATGTGGAAAGCATGAACTGACTTTGCCCAAAGGCACAGTTATGTCTTTGTCAGTAGATTGATGTTTCTACTTTATAATGAACTAAAGCCACCTGAGGGTCAGTTGGTTGACTTTTATCTGCTTGGGGCTTTTAGGGGGAATTTTTGTTGTTGTTCATGTTTTGTTTTCTTCTTTTTATAATGCTGATTGCTCGTGAAAACAATGAGAAAATGCCGTACTTTCCTTGCTGATCACTGCAATGGCAATGAATGGCAATGAATTCTATCTTGTTATAATCTTAGTATAAGTTTTCTTTTGCTTTTTTTCCAAAAACGTATGTTGTTGGTAGCACAGGACTAGTAATAGAAAGCCAGTCTTTGAAGAAATGATATAGATGAGAGAAAAAAACAACAACAACACATAACAGGCTCATATAGATGGGGAGATGACTACGTGGCAAGGTACTATGTTTTCATATCTGCCTATTTTGAACATATTTTGAACATATTAAGCACTGACTTTATTACTGTAATGTAATTTATATAACGAGTAGGAGTTTTCTTGAAATTCAGTATATTAGCTTTTAGTTTGTAATTGTTTAAACTGGAGACATACACATAAATATATCTAAAGAGCAAGAACTCACATTGTGTATGTAGTTGTATGAGCTGTGAAGCTTCCTGTAAAAGTTCATTCTTTTGGTCTGTCAAATGCTTGATGAGAACTGCCTTTTTGTCAAAATGATCTTGAAAATGCTGTAAAATAAATATTTTCTATTTATTATTTAAAAATAGAATGCCAAGACTGTTAATTTTTGTTTTCAAAGTAGAAAACAGCTGTGTCTGCTCATTCATTGTTCCAGGGCTTGTCAGCATTCTGTGAGAGTGGTGGTGGGATGTTCGCATGGAGGTAGGTACTGTATAGATTGTTGCATGTAGGCGAGATGGTGGAGGGTTAGAGGAATTTTGGTTAGAACACAAAAAAACATCGTCCTCCCGATAAAAAACCAGGAGCACCGCGGGCGTGCATTTTGGCTCACAGGTTGTGGAAGACATTCAGTGGAAAGGACAGGAAATTTTACTTCCCAAGAACATGTGGGAAGGTCATCCCTTTGCTGGAAGTACTCTCTATGTGTGTTTGATTCTGTGAGATGTCAGCTGCCATTAGAGAAACTTAAATGCGCTTTTTATGACAGACGTAAATGATAGGCATTGACCCATCCCAGACATCTTGTGCCTCCTTTACTGATGTTGTTTAGAGCAAAGCAATAGGACTCTTGACTCCTGCTCTGCAACTCATGCGCACTGTGGCTTTTTGGTGACTCCTGAACTGCAATATGGGACTCAGTAAAATGGGAGTACAAATGCTGTTGCTGGGGCACTGCTGAGATTTTTCAGACCCAAGTGACTCTGAACATAGAAAATCTAGCTCTTTTTCTCTTTAGGCCTGCAACTAGGCGTGTTTGTAGTATCTGCCTGGTTTGGATCTGGCCTTGCGGAAGCCCACATCTGAGGAATCAGTCTACCTACAATTGCTGCGCTGCTGGAGAACAGAGAATGACATTACACTTGGTGGTAAGTGCCAACAAGTTCAGTTACTTTGCTTGCAGATATTGCTTTCTGCTTGTTTCTGTTTAATTATTTCCTAGTAAAGGTTCTGCTGATCAAATGGACTCAATTAGAAAAATATCCTCAGACTACCACAGCAGAGCTGCTCTCCTCCAGAGCATCCAGTGCAGGTTGCCGCCAGCACCATCCTTGCAACCAGTTACTGTTTTTAGGAGCAGTCCACATCATGACCCTTTGTATGTGTAAGCACTTAGCTGCAGCATGCAGGGAGGCTGCTCCTGCATAGCTATGTTGTCACAGGGCTGTAGGTGACACATGCCTCAGGATAGGCCCCCATTACTTTCCTCATGCACTGCTGCTGCTTTCAGGTGTGTGTGGCCTGGTGACAGAGGCTTGAGATGGGCTGAAGCACCCAGTCCAGAACAATAGAAGGCTGGTGGATGGCTTCATGCTGCAGCACCCATAAGGTGAAGCCTGAGGCAGAGAGCAATCGGCTGCAGTGAAGCTGTGATTAGTCACACTCTTTGGTCCTAGCAGCAACATACACTTCCTGCAACGCATCTTCAGGAAATAGGAAAACTAGTCTAATTGGAAAGGTACACATCTTATTTCTTGCTGGTTTATGCCTAATCTTGCTTTTATCTCACTTCATCTATGCTAAAACAATTAAAACCTAATTCAGTGCTGATTACCATATAGAACGCAGATAGATGGTATTGGAATCAGCCCTTCAGCTCCTTGCATTTTCCAAGATCCTAATACATCTACTATGCAACAGAGTATTATCTGTAAGAAAAACTACTGTAGAAATGCCCATGAAAATGAACAGTGCTATATACCTTCACTACTATATTAGAATATAACATTTTCAGATATAAGTATCTTTACTGGGGCAGAAATTTTAGTTTCAGTTTCTTTTATTTCTTTAAACATATACCTGTTTTTAAATAGAGCCTGAAATCAGGGGCCTGATCCTGTTTCACTTACACAGAGGAATGTTAAATTAGGCTAATTCTATCACTAGCCCATCGTTCAGTTAATCCAGTATGATGAACATGGGAATAGTCATGATGGTGGCATCATAGAATTATCATTTCTGTAGCTGAAGACGGGCTACAAGAAAGGAGGAGATGGATTCTTTAGCAGGAGCTGTTGTGATAGGACAAAGGAAAATGGTTTCAAACAAAAAGACAGGAGATTTAGGTTGTAAGGAAAAAGTGTTTACAGTAAGAGTGGGACTAGGTTGCCCAGACAGGTAATGGATGCCCTGGCCTTGGAGATATTCCGTGTCAGGCTGGACAGGTCTCTGAGCAACCTGATAGAGCTGTAGGTGTCCCTGTTCAATGCAGAGGAGTTGGACTAGATGGACTTTAAGGGTCCCTTCCAACTCAACCAATTCTGTGATTCTATCATAGCAATTGTTATCTAACTAGCTACTCATATGCTGTGCAAACGAGTTCATTTTCAAATGGCAGTATTTGCATAGGAGGTTAGTACTAATTGTTTTATGCACGGCTTTCCAAACAGCCTGACTGACATAACAAGACCAGCAAGTCCTTTTTTCAACACAGTTTCAGTTTTTATATTGTTGTGCTTTGAGCACATGGATGACGATCCTTTCAGTTGAAGTCATTTCAGACCACGTAAATATTTCAGTTCATATGTTTTTCTTTATTAAAAAAAAATTAAAAACCTTCCACATAAATATACAACAACATGAACATTACCAGAAGGAGCAGATTGGGTAAAATCTATGTAAACAGACTCCAGTAGATATGAGCAAACAACAGTTGGTGGAAGTGCTGAAGGAAAATATGTAGAAGGCCAGATGCTCCAGCCTGCCAAAGCTGCTTTATTAGCCTCTAGATTTCTAGAGCAGTTCTAAATACATTTTAGTCTTATCAAGAGATGAGACTTTCCAAAGTTCTGTGACCCTGTCCCCAAGGGCAAGTAATATGACAGGTAACAAGGGAACAAAATTGCCTGTCTTTGATTGTGTTTCTTTGAATCTAACCTAAGAAATGGTGTGATGAAATCCAAGGCTTGGAGACACAAATCTGGAAGCTTTCAATCAGAAATAAGTAAATCTGAATTGAAGGTAATTGAGCATTGTAGCAGATGGTCGGGGAATTTAAACAAATTTCCTTTAAGACTTTGAAACCAGAAGAATTCACAGGGTTGAATTGCTAGGCATCTGTTAGGCGGGGTGATCAGATGAGATGGTTATAATATTCACATGTTGCCAAAAAAGTCCATTTAAAATAGCTTTGCACTGAGTAAAAGGATGCCTGGCCCCCAACAGTGCAAAGCAGTTTAGTGTGCTTTTGCTTCATTCTCCAGCCTCCTGCCAAGGACAGAGCATTGGAATCTCCAGCAGCTCAGCCTGTGC
Source organism: Aquila spilogaster (assembly GCA_024606505.1). NCBI lineage: Eukaryota > Metazoa > Chordata > Aves > Accipitriformes > Accipitridae > Aquila > Aquila spilogaster. The sequence continues at coordinate 33,960 of JANHGO010000328.1, forward strand.
CCACCCACAAGGGCCCCACTGGTAAGCCATGTTTCTGTACCCAGGCAAGTGTGTTGTGCCCACTGTGCACAGAGCGGCTACCAATAGCAAAAGACAGTGGTAACCGGGTTCCTGGAGATGTGTTTGTCACTCTGTAGGGAAGAAAAGAAAAGCAAGTTGCTAATAGCTGTCCCGCACAAGGTCTGAGTGGCTGTTGAAAATGTTTCTTCCATGAGAGTGGGAAGTGTGGTTTTTGCAGATTGTATTGTTGTGGTGTTTTTTTCCTCAAATAAATGAGTCACTAGACACTTGGCAAGTACCTGTCTGCAAATCACTGGGAAGAAGCAGCATACTTTCTAGCGAATATCGAGGTCTATTTTGATCTGTGTAAGATTTTCAGAAGGGATATTTGCAAAAGGGAGACAGGGGATGTCATGCAGCCAGGCACGTGATACTGCCACAGGCCCCATAGCTGGCCCTGGACCCTAAGCAGAGGTGGTGGATGTGAACAGGAGTGACTGGCTGCCATTTCCAGTGCTACAGGTAAATCCTCTCTGACTCAAAAGCAAGCATAACATGCTTTGCCTTTGCTAATTCAGCTTCCGGTTCTCAGTGAATCACATGAAAAAGGAGTGCTCCAACCTGAGAAAGCAGGTCACTGTTTGGTACCGAGAAAGAGCATCTGTTATCTACTCAGTTGCAAAAGTGGGTGTAAGCCGTGTATCTCTGGAGAAGTAAAATATCATTGTGAGTTGTGGGTTTCCATAACCAAAAGGCCTCTAGGTAGGTGGAAAAGCAGCTGGCATAGACACGAGTGCAGACAGATAAGCGTTTAGGAGTGGTATGCATCTGTGACATTCAATCCACCTACTTATTTATTGCACGCCGTGCAATGTGCAGGTGGCGTGGGATCCATCCCCCTACATGGCGGTATGGTGTGTGGGGCTCCCAGCACCCTGTGCTGCCCTGCATCTGTGCTAAGACAAGGCCTGGAGACCTCTGCCCCATAGAGGTGGCCTGCTAGGTGGAAGAGGCTCTGGTCGCTCCTTTGATGCCCCATTTTCCGTACACAGAGGGTCTTTGCAATGCACTGAGTTTATTCAGTGCTGCCAGGGGCTGTAAAATAAGTCAATATCTGAACAAGAGCTGTTTCCTCAGCTCCCTGTGACAGACTTGTTAAGGCCAAGGTGAGACCATTCTCCCCACTGCGGCAGAATAGGCCTGTCCATGCTGCTCCCCTAACTTGGGGTTGATGAACCATCGCTCTCCTGAATGCCCAGCAGCACGGGTTGCCAAATATGCCTGTGGCCTGCATGCAGATCCTGTGTCTGCTCGGTGGCAGTGTCCTGCCCGCTGCTCCCTGAGCCGATGGTGCAGACGGCTGGTTGCAGCCTTCATGCTCCTTGGTGGCATAGGGGACAGAGGGCATGACTCACTTTTCTCTGTTACCAGAAAGGCAGACAGGGCTGCACTGAGTAGCAGAATGTATCCCTAAAGGCTGCACAGCTAGGTCATCCCTTCTGCAAAGTCCTGTGTGCTGCTCTGACTTGTTTGGACAGACCTGCAGAGCTGGCCCTTCCTTCTTTAGCTGCCCTTGTTATCTAGCCCTCAAACAGACTGCAAAATTACCCAAGAAAAACACCTAAATACCAGCACTGGGAGTGGCAGCTGCTGTGGGAGTTGAACTTGAAAAGTGTTTTCAAAATCTTACAGTATAGGAGGTTTTTAATGTGCCTTGTGAACTTAAAAAGGCGCTGAGAAGTATCTGTCTTTTGGCTGGGGATAGGCAAGACCCGATGTGTTTTCTTGGGACGTATTGAACAGCTAAACAAAACTCATTAACTACTTTAATTTTGCAGGTACTTCAACGAGTATTTCTTCTTTCTGCTTAAAAGCACTGCCTGGTATATGTGGCAACATTAGTAACTGTGCCGAGATTCTCATATAGGTCTGTGCAATGTTCATTTAGAAACTGAAGCCTTTAGGTGCTAAGATCCTCATCGTGTATGAATCATCCTAAAGCCTCATTTATGTCATTTTCCTTGAGAAACTGGTCCAGTACCTGTGCTCAAACTTCCAGGATTCCTAAAGGTTCACTTCCAGCCCCAGGCTGTGTTTTACAGTCATGAGGATCTTTGACTTGTCTCCCTTTTTGCTGCTGGTGCTTGTTATTCCTATCATTTTATGCCATGCTTCCATCAGCCTAGGTGTTGAGGTGGCCGTGCGTGTCAGGCTGCAGTTCCACAGTGGTGCTGAGAGCTTTTCCTTCTGAGCTCTTCTTCCCCTTCTGAGAGGTCGGTGTGCTGCATGCCTTGCCTTCCATCCTACTGTCTGGCTGTGGATAATGTAATTGTTCGCTTTCATAAATGCAGAATGAGAGAGTTTTGCCCTTCCATTGTCCCTGACAGCAGGTTTTGCGCAGATCTGTGAGCGTGGTGCTACTATATGGCAGTAGCCATACTGCTGAGTGCATCACCACACGGCCCTGAGCTCTGTCCCCATTTCAGCTGTTGACTCATGTAATGACTTTGGGACACTCATCTATGCAGAGTTATTTTAAAAGGGAGCAGTTTACGAAATGTATAAGAGAAAACTGAGCATAGATAGGAATGCTTTAGACAACTTTGAAGACTCAGCCCGTCTTTCCCCTCCTGGACATTTCATGTCTGGATTCAAGAGAGGGGTGTATCTAGACGTTAGGGTTCCCATAGCCCTATTTTTCTCTTTTGCAGCTTCATCTGAATGGCATTTCACTTTTGCTCTTTCTTAGTTACCTTTCCCAGACTTTTTCAGCATCACATATGGCTTGACTTTGCAAGTGGTTGGACACTGGACCCTCCTCTTTCACACTCATTTCCAATTGCCTCATGACAAGCATTAAAGGAAAATTCTGGAGATCTATGAGTACTCGTTGGAATAAAAAGGCCACACAAAGTAAAGGCACAACAGATGCAGCAGCTCTGGCTGGCACAGGTGCTCCAGCTGTATAAACCATCACATAGAGCCATGACCCACAGCACAGGAGGGCAGAAATGGCAGCAGGTCTAAGGAGAAGTAATTTTCCCTACAGGATCCTGGCTTTGAGTCCCAGCTCCAGCCCAGTCAGCATAACACTGTGTTGTCAGCTGTAATAGCACAGCTTGTAAAACACTCAGAGCCTTTTTCTTCTTGCTGCTTTTTGACACGAACATCATCACCTTCAACATGAAGCACGCCCTGTGCACGAGAGACTGGGCAGTGCACAGCAGGAGCAAGACCCAAGGAGAGAAGGAGCTGCCTTACAGTGCACTTGTGCTAAGAAATTTGTTTTGTGTGTGTTTTCCTTCTGTATCTGGAGCTCTCTGAGCTCTACTGGCTGCCAGGAGCCTCAGCACTCTTTGTGCAGCAGCATGAACAACAGGCAGCTGGTAGAAAGCACTGCAGCCAGCAATATTTACCTCTTGACCTCTATTCCCCAGCACAATTGCTCAGACTTTCCCTTAGCTCTGTGTCATCTCTCTGTCACAAATAACTTTCCACCTGTGACAAAAAGAGGCGAGCCTGAATAGGAGAGAAAAAGAAAACCAAACAAAACACTGGGGAAGAGAGAGAGTTTTCTGTGCAGAAAACTTCTCAGTGCTTAAAGACAGGTGGCATGGGAACGTTGTTTCACGGAAGCACAATGCAGCACTCAGAGGGTTCCGCACTCAGGGGGCTCCATGAGAGCCCATGCAGCTCCTGGTCTCCAGCCATGGCCCTTCCCAGTGGCTTCTCTCCTTCTCTAGGAAAAGATACCTGGTTCTTTTGTTTGCTGGCTCCAGGGATCTCTGCTGATGCTTTTTCTGGCCAAAATGCAAACTGAAATCAGAACTGCTGCTTGTCCCTGAGGGCACAGGAGCCAGCGGGTGGTCTGCTGCCTCTGTCTCAGCTGCAAATGGAGAGCAACAGCACCAGCCCGTGTGGCTGTTGTACTGACAGCAAAAATTTAAGAGTAATGCTTAGAAGGATATCAAAGAACAAGGAGCCTAGTAATGATTTTATAATAACTCTGTGCTGAGGATTTCTCCATCTTCGATGCTTTCCAGGAAAACTGAACTCTTAATTTATGAGTGGTGCCAAAACTGCCAAGTTTCAAAAGGCTGATTAATATGAAGTGGCCAGGACAGGCGAATCAGAGTTCAGCATCTAATATGAAAGTTATAGAATGATAGTGGCAAAACATCGTTTTCTTCTTTAACCTATATGTGAAAGCATCAGTGCACCTGCACGGTATGTCAAAGGAAACTTGTACCTCTCTCTAACAGGAAAGGCTCACTCAAGCACTGCGATGCTTATTTTATTAGTAGTTTACCATACTACCAAAAAAAAAACAAAACCTTCCTGAAACTCACCATGTGTGTAAAGGAATTATATCACAGCTCCACAGCTCTCACATCAGCTGCTGGGCACCTCTCATGTGCTCCTGACCTAAAGAAGAAAAAGGATTTGATTCTCTGGTTGTGAGCATTTTTCCTGAGGCCAGTGGTAATGTTTCCTCCTCGAGTGAAGCAACTACATTTAAAGATGCGGTCTGCAGTCTTTCTGTGCTGCCAGGCAGAGGCTGAACACCTGGTGCAGTGAGTTAACGCCTGATGCGAATCATCCAGTCAGGCCAGTTTTGCTAACTTTCCCCAAAGGTAGCTCCCTTACTGGCAACTCATAACTGTCACGAGTGGCTGATATGTATTTAAACAGGTTCAGACAAGGAAAAATAGTTTTTACCAGAAGGCTAGGTTTGATTTACTTCCTTTATTTTGAGTAGAAAGCCATCTGAATTCATAGAATAGTTACACTTCCTCCTGCACCTTTGTCTAGAAACACGCTTGATGTTTACCAACAATAGACCACCTCCAAAACGTATTTGTCTTACAGTAAGAAATAGGGTAAAATTTGTTCCCTGATGGGAAAGAGAGATTTTTTACTCAAGACAGAAAGCTTGACAGTTGTACCATATCAAATTGCTAATTTGTTGAACTGTTCAGTCTTCATCATTGACAATCACTTCAAAACAGGTAGAAGGAATAGTTACCAATCTTAATATAATCACTGGTAGATATGAGTCCGTCTTTGGGTTGTCAGTAAGCAGCGCTTGTATTGGAATATGTAAGAGGGAGCAAAAATACCTTCTCGTGTCCAGTGAAACACTGAAGTTATTCAAGTCAGATTTAAGCCTCACAAATATCTGCATTTTCTCTTACAAAGACACTGAAGATATTTAAACTGACCACATGACATCTTCCACACTTCCATCTTGTTCACACTTAAACAGCTTAGACGCAGGTCCTGTCTGCCTCTGAGATTTGTGTCGTTATTCAGCCCCAAAGAGCATTTTTTTCTTGTGCTTCTTGAAGGCCATGAGTGCTTCTCTCCTAGAACTTTACAGAGCATTAAGCCATCATGAGTTCAGACTGTCTGCAATGTAGAATGCTTGTGTGGGATGTAGCACTGTCCTCCCTGTTTGGCAGGTGAGGAGGCTGACGCATTGTATACTAACACCAACATTTGCAAATATTTTCCTAAAGCTGAGCACTGAATTCTTATTTTGACACTTGAAAAAAATATAGGAATCCTGTTTCAGTCATGTTCTCCATAAGTTAGTGGCAGCAGCAGATACTATGCATATATCAATTTCTCTAATTTCTAATATAGTTGCCTCTATGAAGTAATCTTTCAAAACTACTGCTCCACGGGAAGGATCCAGTGACAGAAGTGGGGACCTTCCTCCTCCTTCTATACTGTGGATGATTATTTATCAATATTGATCTTGAACGTTAAAAGCTACAGTAATGCAGCCTGGTACTATCTGGCCCCACATCTAGCATTCTGAAATAGGACATGCCCAAAGTCAGACTGCTTACTCCCCTACCATTCTGATTTCTTTTTAGGTCTTCATTAGCACAAAGCCTTTAATTATGTCATCACTTAACCAAGTGCTTTGTAGAGGATCTCTCTATCAGTTCAGGAGATGGACTGTGCTCAGATAGCAAGCAGCTTCTCAATATTTTGTTGCTCTTCACAGACAAGAAGATGAGTAAGCTTTCTTTACTAAGCATCATTCATATTAATCAAATCACTTCTATTTCAGAACTCTCCCATAAGACATGGGGACACTTAGTCCTACAAAGATATATGTGAAATGGAGAGAGTGGGGAGGGTCAAGCCATTAACTGTGGTGGGTCCTTAGTTTGACGAGTCTACTTCAATATACATAATATTATAATAATATATAGAGTTCAAATATAAAAGCACAGCTTCCAGTTTCTTCAGTACCTCATATGACTGCCCAGAGCTGGAAATCAAGCCTAAAATTTCAAGCTGATGAAAGACAGCCTTTCTACCCTTAATCTCCCTCCTCATTTACTACATGCATTTCATTCACCACATGAACCTTATTCATTCCTAAAACAAGTTCATCCTGTTACTGAATAGAAAAGTCGCCCATGGGAAAATGGTGTTTGCTCCATCCTCAAAAGCTATCTCCATATGTATGTGCTAAGGGAGCAAAACAGGATTATGTCTTTTAAGAGCTTTGGTTTGCAGATGGTGCATGTTAACGCTGTTCCTGTGGGCAGAATTTGCCATTCTTTGCAAGCTGAAGCACAGTCTGCAGTGCACACCCCCCAGCAGAGCAGTGACAGCCTCAGCGGCTGCTGCTCATGACCTGGAATAGCCTGGCTCATTGCAGAGCATTCACAGTCACCAAGTGGCTCCAGCCTGGTAGCCACAGGTGGTGGGACACGGCCAGTGAGTTTACACGCATTTGTTGAGGCCTCTTGCTCACTGTAGAAGTGACCTCCCTCTCATATCCGTCTTCCCCCTCCTCAATCCAGGCTGAATCTCAGTGTTTGTTAAAGAAGTTGCTGGGCTTTCCCTTTAGCTGACAAAAGGAATATTTTATTCTGTCATTTAAAATTTGGAAATGGTTGAATTTTCAAAAAATCAGATCTCAAACAGTTCAATAAGATTTCAAGCAACAGCAAGCAAAGCCTTATAGCAAAGCACTGGATGCTTTGGTTTTCAGGTTTTCAGGCAGTGTCAGGGCAGCAGTTCTTGATGATGTGCTGGGGTGGATGCTTTGCCAGGCTCAGAAGCATCGAAAAGCACCTTTGCTGTCCTGATTTCTGTTCAGGAGGATATTTCTTGCAGCTCTAAGGCACCACCGAGCAGCCTGTCTTGATGAAAATCTAGATGCATCCATTATTCCCTGACATTTATTGTGACTGTGTGCTATTTAGATGAAAGGAAAGTTTTTCATCAGGGAATCATTTGACAATATAAATGGTGTTACTTCAGGCTTTTGTTGCCACTGCAATTAATCAAATGAAAGATAATCCCATTTTTTACTTATGCTACAGTTCATCTAAGACACTTGGCAGCTTCCTTTGCTGGGCAGTGCTAATTTTGATATTCTGTTCTGTTCTAAGGTCAGTTTTCATCAGTTTAGCAAAGACAGTTCTGTGGCAGCTTTTAATTGTGTCGCATTCCCAGAGACGATACACGAGACACAAAATGAAGGAGATACATAAAATAAGCAACAACGACTGAGAGAGTTCCTTCTTTCCCATATTTCTTTGCATACACAGGCACTGGCCTGTTCTACATCTGGTGCCAGGTCTGTTTTTTCTTCTAACTATGAGCTTGTGCTGGGGGGCTCTGGTGTTTTCTGACCCCCTCTCACTAGAAGGGAGCATAGGGTGGCAGAGGGAAGGAGCCACAAAGAGCTGTCAGGTCTCTGGTGTCTGCGTGGAGGTAGAGTAAAAGGCCGATTTATGAGGACAACAAAAAGTTGTGCTATTTTAACCTACAATTCACGTTATTTGTGAATATTTGCTACATATCTAATGCAGATAGATGTAACGTGGTTTAATATTATTTAATATTTAATATTTATAATATTTCTTTTTATAATATTTATAATATTTGTTATTTAATATTATATTTAATAATATATTATTATTATAATAACCTGGTCTAGGGAGCCTGCTTTGGCAGGGGGGTTGGACTAGATGATCTCTGGAGGTCCCTTCCAACCCCTACAA
>JANHGO010000329.1:0-41992 GCA_024606505.1 Aquila spilogaster
ACCACCACATCTACTGGCTTCCCATGGTCAACTAGATGGATTACCTTGTCATAAAAGGAGCTTAAGTTGGTTAACCAGGACTTTCCCCTCATGAACCCTTGCTGGCCATGACCAATGCCTGTGTTGTCTCTCAAGTGTTTTTCAGTAACTCCCAGAATAACCTCCATAATTTTACCAGGCACTGACATGAGACTGACAGGCCCATAATTACCATGGTCTTCCTTCTTATCCCCTTGAAAATTGGGACAACATTTGCTCCAGTCCCTTAATCATCGTTATGGCCCTTCATTGAACTCTATCCAATATGTGCATGTTTCTCTTGTACTGAGGAGCCCAGAACTGGACAAAGTACTCCAGGTGTGGCTTCACCAGAGCTGAACAGAGGGGAAGGATCACTCCCCTCAACCTGCTGGCAATACTTTGTCTAATGCAGCCAAGGATGCCATTTGCCGCCTTTGCTGTCTCGTGTTCAGCCTGGTGTCCACCAGGACCCCCAGGTCCTTTTCTGATGAGCTGCTTTCCAGCTTACTTGAGTAAGCATTTCTGTAAAGTCTTGTATCCCAAAGCTTTATATACTGTGCACTCACTGATCAGTTCACCCATCATCTGAAACTCGGTGGTCTGTGAGATGAAGAATGGCAGATATGCAGCAATGCTCAGGAACAGAACAGGAAAATTTGGGCCCCTACATTCAACGGGTAATTAATTGTACTAGCACGTAGCTGGGTTGACAGGGGCCCAGGTTTGCATTCATTACTTCCTCAATTTCTCACTGAGGTCTCCTCTGCTGCAAGAGTGTTTCAAGTTATTCCATGCCTGTTAACTTTGGAAAAAGCAATGACATCTACACTTTATTCACTTCAGTTTTCCACCTGTATTTCCCCCTTTTCTATTCGGAAAGAGAAAGAAAAATGGAGGAAGGTAAGGGGAATTGCTTGGCCTTCAGCTACTTCTTCCCAACTGAAACAGAAGACACTGCCTCTTTCACACAGTTATTAGGAGCCACATGGCCTTGGTTTGAGAAGATTCATTTGCAAGACTCTTATTCTTCCTGATGCAGGGTTTCTCTGAAGGCTTTCTCTGAAGTTTTCATGGAGGTTTCCATTGCACAACTGCATTTCTGCACAAAGTACCAATCAGGAGAAAAGCAGTGACAGCATGGATGGTAGCACAGGGCAGGTGCAATTGTAGCTGCACTAACTGATCAGATATTCAGTGCAGCTTTCATTCTCTTGCCTTTCAGCATCCTATTTTATCCATTATTTGAAATATTTTCCCTTGTTCCATTACAATCATGCTAAAGAAATAGAAGTGAAACTAAGATATGCGTGGTACTGTGCTATGCTATAGCTAACAGCAAAAGGGACACAGCTCAGTTCTTGTTCCTTTTGGGCACTAACGCATCTGTGTACTAAGGAAGACAGTGTGCCATTACGAGTCACATCCACGAGAGGGTTTGAACATGAGGGTGCTCAAAGGACATGATAAACCAGGCTCATTGCTGGTTCCTGTGCACGTAACAGAGGTAGGTCCCACAACAGTCTGTCCCACATGGCAGTGACTTATATTGATGCTGTGGTGATGTAGTTGTATAATTATAAATACAAGCACACAAAAGAAGGAAAAGAAAGTTAAGGTTCTCCCAGTAACTTGGCCATTGTATACACTCTATTGCTAACCTTGGAGGGAACAGAAGCCAGTGCTTCTGTTTGGGTGCTGTTTCCCAGCCAAAGAGCTTGGCACAAAGCAGAGAAGAAGAGAAGTAATTACAATTTTATATCATGTCCCTGCTACAAACAAGGCTGGACCACTGTGGAGCTATCACTGATCAGAAACAGCAGGTGGAAATGAGACTGAATGGAATCTGAACTTTTATATTTTTTGGGTATTTTTTTTTTCTTTTTAAGATTTACATCTTTAAAATGGCTGCATTAGCATGAGCTTTCAGAGAAAGAAAGGAGGAAAAAAAACCCCAGGCTATATGAACTCTTATGATGATTTCAGCTTTTAATTGCTATAAGGACTAAATTTAAAAAAAACACTAACAACAGAGCTCACATAAAATTCTCAAACTGGAAAAAAAAACCTATCCATTTGCAATCAGTCATTATAATTCACTAACTTAGGCCATGTACAGAACCACACATCATGTAATTTATGAAAGCAACAAGTCTCCTATTAATCACAAAACCACATAAAGTTATAACCAATACACAGAGCTAGAATAAAAGCTGCATCTTGACTATTCTGGAGGTATATAAGAGGGAGAAAACTGCAAGTAAAAGAGGTAATAGATTAATAGACTATAGATGAAGGTCATGAATGACTTAACTGTTTAGTTTGTTTGGTTTTGGTGGCTTGCAATGCATATGTTTTCTATATAAAAACGACCTAACAAGTACTTGCACCTTTCTCAATGGGATTGGTTTAGCTAGTTCTAAGCAATGGTTTTCAGTTTTGTTTCTGGTAATTTCAGGTAGAAGTGGGTCCACAACATGGGGTCCTTTCCCTCAAAATTGTACTGGCAGTGGTACCCCTGGGAATAAAATCAAAGCAGGGACGAGAGGATTCAGTTCACTGAGATCACAAGCTCTATGAGACATTACCCTTGCATTTCTTTAACACATCCACCAATCTTCTCACTGTGAGGTTATCATGCTAGCTGTTCTTCCCCATTTTCCTTCGACAATTTTTTTACTTTCCTATGCTTTATAATGGGTGAAGAAGAGGTTTTGTTTCAAAGGGAGATAGTTTCAGAGGTGGTTTAAGTCAGGAAGCTTTGCCAGAGGTAAAGAAAAGTGAATGCATAGAGGGGAAGGGTTATTATTGCATAAATAGGACTTAATTTTAATTGTCATACCTCTTCCTGTACTTAAGCTAAGTAGAAAATATTCAGTATAAGTGTACTAAGGTTCGGAATAAAGATGATTTTTATGAGTCAAAGGATGACCCTATGACAGCAGAACCAAAGAGGTAAAGTGAGTTTTTGGCTGTCATGATGGAGGAGGGCTAAGAATCAAGCTTCTCTATGGCCCTGATGTTATGATATATCTATGTGCACTGTGGGCAGCAACAGATTTTTAAAAACTTTTTTTAGGATCATGAAAATAGAGATAGTTCTTCCTGACTATTTAACCATTCAAATATATGCATACACACACACATATGCGCACACACATACATATATATAAAACACCTTTGGCCTTCAGACATGAGGGTAGTACGAATAATAATAAGGAGAAGCAATTCTTGCTAGTTTATAATTGCCTGAATTGCCTTTATTACATAGTGTTTTCCTTCATAGGAACTTTTGTAGTAATGACAGCTGGAATTTTTTTTCCTTTGGAGACTTTGTACCTTCATATTATTTTCTTGGTTGACAGAAGTAACCTAAAGTGCAAATACTTTGTTAAGACAAATTGTGCTTGCACTTTTAGTCTTTTTTTCTTTTTCAAATTATTTCTTAGCTTGAACTGTAACTTGCAGGCGGATTTGGCAAAACTTCTCTATGTTGAGTAGATTCAGCAGAAGGAAAGGCCAGAATAACACTAAGCTGTGCTCAAAATGAGCAAGTGCAAGTACCATGACAGTGGATCCACAGAGCTGTGTAAATGGTTATAACAGTTATTACAATTTATAACAATAAATTAAGAGCCCACCCTATCTAGGGCCTCATTTTGGGGAGAATACAGAGGGGAGAAATCAGAAAGATCAGATGATCAGTAAACATGACCTACAAGGAAAAACTGACCATTTAATCAGAAAATGCCAAGGGAGGCTATTATACCCAGAATGGAAAAGGTTGCTTTGTTTATTTCAATGTAGCAGATGGTTTGGAAGGCCTTTCCGATAGAATAGGGAGTGTGGCCCTATGAGGGGTTGCCTCGAGTGGCTGTTGAATTTGCATCACTGGAAATCTTCAAGAACAACAAAGGCAAACATCTATCAGAAATGGTTTATGTATATTTGATCATGCTTAAGACAGCTGCCACATTGGATGGCCTCTAGCAGTCTCTTCCAGACCTGTTTTCCATTATACAACATTTAAGATGCCTGTGGCATCCTTAAAGGAAAAGACATGATGGCAAGTGATGGACGTCATAGAAAAAATTGGCCTAAAGCTGGATTTGCATCTACTGGATGACATCATGCATAAAGAAATGAGGCAGCAGAGGTGGAACAGCTGTATATCAGATACATACCAAGTTATTCATGCACATCAAAATACTGTCCTGTAAAATTTTACAGCTCTTCATTATTACCCAGTTAGTGCTGAAGGCAGTATAGTACTATATTGGTTATTGTGCTCGCACATCACTTTATTGTCTGGGAAGATGTAAATGTAACTAGGAAGGAAATATAGCAAGGAAGAAGAAACCTCCTAGTGGGAGAATCTTGGCCTGTGCTTCAGTCCAAAGTTGGTGTGTGCCAAACTGCAGGCTGTAGGCAAAAGATCTATATGACCTCACCCAATGAGACAAATGTTTGAGGTGTCATACAAATATACATGAGTATGAACAAAGAAAGCAGCGTAGAACAGAGTGATGGGTCATTTGCAAACTGAGATGAAATAGGGTCCAGATGTTCTCAGGATTCATGAAGCAACAGGCCAACTAACACACTTCTGCACTCTCCCAATAGTTTCTAAGCTGTGTCATGAAGACATAACTTCCAGCTCCAGGATTTTATGTATTACCACACCATGTGCTGTTTGGAAAGTGATTGGCTTATTGTATTACTTGAACACTGAAAACCAAAAGTTAACTTGAGCCAACATCAGAGTAGTGAATTAAATACCTCCCATTTTAAGTATCAGATTTTTCTCAGTCTCTGTTACAAATGAAGTATTGCCAGGAGGCTCCTTTTTTAACATCATTTACAACATTTCTTCTCAGTGGCCCACAGAGAATGCAAGGAATCATGTTTTGCATAAAAAGTTAAAGAAGGCAGCTATGCCAAAAGACTAAATCCTTGTCAAATGTTTATACGTTGCCAGTAGCGTAGGGTAACAATGGAGACGGATGGACCACACAGTGGATAAGGAATTGGCTGGATGGTCACACTCAAAGAGTTGCAGTCAATGGCTCCGTGTCCAAGTGGAGACCAGTGACAAGTGGCATTCCTCAGGGGACAGTATAGGGACTGGTGCTGTTTAACATCTTTGTCGGCAGCATGGACAGTGGAATTTAGTGCACCCTCGGCAAGTTTGCTGATGAGACCAAGCTGTGTGATGTAGTCAACACTCTGGAGGGAAGGGATGCCATCCAGAGGGACCTTGACAGGCTTGAGAGGTGGGCCCATGCAAACCTCATGAAATTCAAGTGATAGGACAAGGGGTAATGGCCTTAAACTGAAATAGGGTAGATTTAGATTAGATGTAAGGAAGAAGTTCTTTACTGTGAGGGCGGTGAGGCACTGGAACAGGTTGCCCAGAGAAGTTGTGGATGCCACATCCCTGGAAGTGTTCAAGGCCAAGTTAGATGGAGCTTTGAGCAACCTGGTCTAGTGGAAGGTGTCGCTGCCCATGGCAGAGGGATTGGAAATAGATCATCTTTGAAGGTCCCTTCCAACCCAAAGCATTCTATGATTCTATGTTTCTATATCTTTTCATGGCCATTAAGACTCAAGTTTTTAAAACTAAGGTTCCAGTTTCACAGTCCCATACCACTCAGCCATATCACTGTGACCTTTGTGTGGGGGATCTTTGTAAGAAGGAAGTTTTCCAACATCTAGGCCAGACTACATTGAGGAAGATTTACTTTTTGGTTTAGAATGAACAAAATTATCTTTACACTGCAGGTACTGTATTTGGTGGAGATTGCTTAAGGAGAGAAAAACAAATTTTAAAATGATAAGACAGTAACAGCTTCACTAATTAGGGGGTAATTATGTCAGACTCAGAGTTATAACACAAATGATGATATAAAGAAATGGCCATTTGAATATGAAAGAAAGAGTGCCAGTGAGGAACAGGGAGAGGAGCTACAATCCTCCTGGTTTACCTTATGGTCCTTTTTTCAGGCTATTTCCTTCAGGCTTCTTTCCTTTGAAAGAGGCATTGGCAAAATGCAGATTGGTCTGATTACATTTATCCAGCTCCTGGAAACTGGTTTTAAAGAGCCTGCTTGTCCCTGCTAATCTTTTCAGAGACTGAAGGGGCGGGGCGGGGGGGGCGGTGTACGACACACAGGAAGTGCTATTTAAGTTCTGTAATCAATGAATGTGGTGATAACTGGGTGCTGATTTGTTATCAGGCATCCTTAACATTAGAAATACTGCTGCTAAGTTTGGATGTTTGGTGTAACTATTTATCACCTTTTAAATGGACACCTTCATGCACAGTACGTTGAGGGGGGAACAGATAACTGTTCTGTAAAGTCTGAGGCAGCCTTGAGAAGAGGAAGATGCAGCTGTGCACTGTGCTGACTTTGCCAGACCTTGCATTATGGTAATGCAACAAACGAGTCGCTCAGTCTTGAAGTGCTTACTCAAGCAGATTTCCTGTTGTTTCCATCAGGTACATAGCAGCAGGGAACAAAATAAAAGGCACCTCACCTTTCACATCCTACACAGAAGTCAGTGCTTCTGAGCAGACCACCTGCATATACTGAACATTCCTGGGAGGGAATGGCAGCCCCCACCTTGACCTGCAGGTGTGCTGAGTAACACATATTCCTTGCAACATCCATGCATAGTTCTTTGATCTCATTCCATCCCAGAAATCCAGTCTAAAAAATCATAGCGCAGTTGGCCACCTTTACTGAGAATAGGGGACAGTGTGGCTGCACCTGTACTGGTGATGTGAAATGTGTGATTATTTCTGTCTTGTCCAGAGGTAAACACAGAGGACAGAGCCTTCCCCATACCCTCCTCCTCTGGGCCTCTAGTCCCTTGCTTGTGCCTCCCACCCTGATTCCCCCCTTATCTTCCACGGTGGCCCAGCTGAACTTAGAACTAGATGCTTGACCAAGACAGGGGAAATAATAGTACTTTGCCAGGCAGTGCTACCCACAGCCAGGCAGTACCAGCAGTGACAGATGTATGAGGGGAAAGTTCCTTTCAAGGCTTCATGCAGCACGTCTCAGCACATCTCAGGATTGAGGACAAAAACCCAGGCTTTATTCCATGTGATCCTCCCCAGTCAGCAGTTGTGCTACAGTTCAGTTAGGGGGGACTCAGCAGGTGGGGTTTGACAGCATCTCTCCTCACTGAAGCAGAGATCAGAGCTGCCAGGGGTGTGACATTCAGAAAAGGGCTCATGTAGCTTTTCTTCACAGGAAAATGGCTGCGGAGGAAGGAAGGAGAGACTTCAGAGTCTCATTGTAAGCCACCAGACCTCTTTTCTAGGGTGCTTCCCAGAGGGTGGGATCTTTCTTCCTGAATGAAAATCCCAAATTCAACTGACATTCAGCTCACTTGGATTTTTGCCTGAAGCACCTCTACCTCAAATAGTATATCTCAATCCTCTTTAAAAGTGATATGTTGCATCAGTGTCAGAGAAGGAAAGACCAAAAGAGAGCTTTGAGAGATCCCAGTCAGTTTTCCTACATTCCCAAATCACTCATGCTTCACTAGGGACCTGAACCAGTGTGAAGAATAAGGAACAGCAAAGTGTCGCAGAGCTCCCACAGGTGGAGCCATGTCAGTGTCCTTGGCTGGAGATTCATGGCTCCACTGCTGGATCTGGAGTCAGTGGGCAAAGGGGAGATGTGGTAGAGCCCTGAAGGTTGTGGGTGAGGAAGACGGTGTCCAGGTATGCTGAGGAGGTGGCAGTCCAAGAATGACACTGGGAAGGAGGAGAAGGTGGCAAGTGTGGGGTTTGATACAGATGTTCGGATGCCTGGTCTAGTAGGTCCCCTATATTTACAGCATCAGAATAAAGATCATGTCACAAAATCTTCCTGATCTTAAGCAAGGGTGGGAGGAAGCAATGCTTATAATTTTTACTCCTCTCAGCAAACCACTCCTGGCAGCCCACACCACATGTATGACCAGCTATGAAATAAGCAACCATTTACTCATGCCGCTTGCATGCAATTGATGTTAATGAAGCTGAGCCATCAAGTAAGGAATGATCAGGCCTGCAGCTCTGCCACAGAAGCTGGAAGGGCATCTGTCTCCCAAAATCACAAATGGAGTATAAAACTGATACTGAGAAAGAAAAAATTGAATTACCCGCCAGATAGGCCAGATAATCACTGCCTTCAACAATAATTCAATTCACAGTGTGACAAGCCTGTCCTTTCCATAGAATCGTTACTCAGTCCAGTGAGGAAACCTCCCATGTCAGACCTTTGATGCTAAAAGCCTCTGTACCTCCCAGAGCTTTCACGTCAAGAGCATTATTAGAACATGGATAATATCAAACAATCATAGAATAATTTAGGTCAGAAGGGACCTTCAGGAGTGATATCAGCTGTACTTCTGTCTTCCAGGTCATCATGAGCTGCAAGCAGGTAAAAGTCTGGAGTGAATATCCTGATAGTACTTTAGTCTGAAGATTCAGGTAGATCAACATAGATTTTGGTGAAAAGATTCAGATTTTGTTGTACTTCCTTTCATTTTCCCAGTCAGTCTTGTACAGTCCACACCATCTGCTTTCTGAGCTACTAGGTTCACAAACTGAGTGGGAAATGAGTCACACAACTGTGATCTGAGCTTTCTCTTGAAGTCCGTGAGATAACCTGGTGAGTTACCAAGGTGCAGAAGGGAAATTCTGCCCCGAATAGCAATCTTAAGCAAGGTAGACTGATGAGTGCAATGCAAATTCCCCTGGTTTAAAGACCCCTTAGAAGTCAAAATGAGCAAGGCAAGATCTGACTCTGGCACTAGGTGGCTTGTATGTAGTAAAGGAAGGTAATTACATCTCCCTGGGAGAGAAAGAAAAGTACACACAAAAAGAAAAGTGAGGTGTCCTGTTTTCGACAATAAGACAGAATGCATGATGAGGCGGGGAAGAAAGGAAGAGAGAGTATGAAGTATGAAACTGGCATGCAGGATCAAGGCATGATCTTTTTAAAAGACCCATCAGATCCCAGTGTTGTTGGCAACATTGCGATGTGTAGTTATGCCAGCAGAATGGAGAGGCCACATGCTGTGGGTCCTGGGAACAGGCAGAGTGAGGAGATAGTTCAGGAATATCCTGCATGGGTATTTCTACCAGAATCTGTCTGTGCTGGCACTGCAGCCTCAGCTTTCACAGCTGTTTGCCACTGTTGACTTTTCTTGTTTAAAAGCTTCCATGTTTCATAACCAGTAACTGAGCAGCCCTATTTTTCAACGCCAAGTAACCCCCAGTTTTCTGGATTGATAACTGGGAGTAGCCTAAGAAACCTGCAGATCCAAATCTTCATTTTTATTAATTGATGTATTTACACTGACTTTAATTGACCTGTATTAATTTCTATCAGCTGATGATAGATCTTCCTGTTTAGGCAGAACCACATTTCTACCCTGCCTGTGAAATCCAGAGCCTGTAATATCTTCAATTCATGTAGTGACACGGGACCTTCAGGGAAACTGTTTACTTTACATGATTTTGTATTTAAAGTGAAAAAAGAAAAAGTAAGTCAGCTACTTTGGGGCAAATAGTACTGTGAACTTAGTGTGACCACCCTGCCAAATTTATTTCAGGATGATATATTTGCTCATTAATTATCACATTTTAGGTAAATGTCATACTTTTCTTTATCTGCATGCTTAACAGGGCTTCGACCTTTTCAGCAGGTTTTCCATTGAACTGTTCCTTGCATAAAAGTATTGGAGCCATACCTCACTTTTCCTTAGAAAAACCTCTGCAGTTTTCGTGACCCTACTGCCAGCTGGGAGAATAGATTAAAACTCCTGAGCTGTGAGTTACATTAGTGAAAACGCTGCTTATCTGTGATAAAGCAAAGTGTTGGCATGCCGTGTAAGGAACAGACCTCTTTCTACCTTTAATAACCTTTTCTTATAGGTGATGCAAAAACCTCTGACAGAATCATAGCAAGATTTGGGTGGGAAGGGACCTCTGGAGGCCTGTAGTTGACACATTTAGATCAGGCTTCTGAGGGTCTTGTCCAGGCAAGTGCTGAAGATATCAAGGGCTCTGGATTTCATTACAAAATGGTATCCATTATAGGATTGTCATCCTATAGCTGAATCACATAACAAGCAAATGCACAGCAGGGCTACCATTAATTGAAAGTGAAAGCAGGGTCCAAATGAACCCTAGTTCATTCCAAATTAAGCCAAAGATTTGAAATCCTGCTTGCAGTGCACCAAAGCTTTCATCAACTTCTTTGTGGCCAGTATTCAAGCCATCCCTTCATTGGCTTGAAAGTAAAAGCACAGGGCTAACAGACAGGTGAAGAGGGAGAACTCTCAGTCTGTAACCTGAGTGAGAACTTCACAGCATTAATGGGCTAATCCTTCTGGACCATGGAAGAAGCCTTCATTCAATAGCTGTGAGACTGATTTCAGGTCTGGAAAACTGCTTTACAGTGAAGGATGTAAGGAATCTACCACAATTAATGTACAACAAAGCCAGTGTTTTAAAAATTAGTTAGAGTGGTTATGTAGGAGCTAGTAGGTAGTATGTATGTAGTAGTACAGTCCTAAGCAGGAGCTACAGTCGGGAGTCAAGATTGCATGATGCTAGGAGCTGTACACATAGAACACACAGGGACACATTTTCAGGCTTGTAGAAAACTCTTAAGTATTCAATTTGCCTTGATTTTAAATCCTTGTTTTCTGTCCTGCCTTTGCAAGCCACACTTTCCCAAAACAGCACTCAGCAACACCCAGTGCAGAAAGGGAATCAGCGGTCATGAATCACGCCTGGATGAAACACAGAGACCTTTGACACAAGTGTGGAGACAAAACACTCTGTCCGAGCAATATAATTCATTTTTATTTTGTTTTTGAAATCCTGAAATTAACTGATTACTTTTGCTTACATGTATATTTTTTAAAAAAAAAAGCAAAGCAGAAGGTTGGCTGAGCTTATGTAGGTATGTATTTATGCCTTTGCTAGGAACAGGCTGTTAAAGATGTGCTCTTTTTCTTTCTAAATGTCAGCTTTTACTGAGCAATCCATTCTGCTGTTGCAATGACTTATTAAAAAGAGAGATACA
This sequence comes from Aquila spilogaster, assembly GCA_024606505.1. Classification (NCBI taxonomy): domain Eukaryota; kingdom Metazoa; phylum Chordata; class Aves; order Accipitriformes; family Accipitridae; genus Aquila; species Aquila spilogaster. Next base: position 11,115 of record JANHGO010000329.1, read on the forward strand.
GTGAAATGCTAAGCAAGCCCAAGAACCCAGAAAGCTGCTTGTATCTATTTATTTATCTAGCATTTGTCTTTGCCCAGCCAGCTTAATTCCTGCCTAAGAGACCAAATGAACTGCAAATGCATAGCTGATGACATTGGGCCTAACAGAGCCTTAAAAATAAAGACATGAACTGTTTCTTTGAATTGTCAAGGAACTAGGACTTTCCAAGTCTGAATTCAGTATAGATCCTAAAATTAGTCTTAGTCCAGTGTGTGCTGAAGCTATGAGGCTTCAATGCTTTCTGAGTAGTGGTGAATTTAATGCATGTACTTGAAAGTCACTGCATTAGGTTGGTTTTGGTGAATGAATTTTGCATCATTTTACTTCTTTTGTTGTCCAGTGAGTAAACTTTTTCTTATTTTTCTATTTAAGACACCTGAATTCATTGCCCATCTACTGTTTTTTCTCTGTCAATACAAAGAAAGGTATTGCTAGAGCTGATGCTGCCATCTCATCTTTTTTTTTATATCATGTTACTTATATGAAAGACCACAATTTATGTTTTAAATTAAAAGCAAAAAGAAAAGCCCTCATGTTATTTTGTAAGTTTTGGGCCCATTTCTAAACTGCCCTTTCTGTTATGCAGTCAAAGTTTGTTTAACAGAACTACAAATCCATTTTACCTCTAAGAGTACCTCCCAATTCCTTTTTTTCCAAAATACCACCAATAACATGATTTCTTTTATCTGTTTGAGTTTCAGCTATAAGTTTTATTGAATTATATATGAAATTATTACTGTCAGGCTGCTACCTGCACTGTACAATGAAACTTGTTGCCAAGAGCAGCATTAAGTCTATAGATCTACCAATGACAGGCACTAGTTCACTTTTTGACTTACGGATTAGGAGCACTGGAATGAAAGATGTCTTTCATCGTAGTCTTTAATTTAGTTGTTGAACTAACAAGGAAAGTGAAGAGTAAAATTAGTTTGTCTTTGTAACTCGGATCAGTTAACAAATGGCAGAAGGAAACTCATTCATAACATGCTACACGCAGAAAGTTATCACATAAAGCCTTTATACACACAAATCTATATTTAGTGGGTCTGGCTTAAGTGTAGAGGCTTAAATCCATTGGATTGGTTAGTGATGACAAGGAGAAGGAACCGGGATAGAGAGATACAGTTTGGACTTTGCCTTCTCTGTCCCAACCCTCTTCTTCTCAGGCAGCACTCAGTCCCTGGCTTTCCTTCCCTTCTCGTACCAGTCCGTGTGCCTAGCCATTCCCAATACCATTTACCCTTCCTCCATCCCCTCCCTTGAGCACTGGTCTCACCAGCTTCTTGTCTCAGTCATTCAGAGCACAGGAGAGCTGGTTTCCAGCTGAAACACCAGGATACCGCTCCATGCTCACTAAGACCTGATGCCACACATGGCTGGAGCCTCAGAAAGTACTGTGGGGATTTACCTCTGTGCTTTTTCTGCTTTTACATTCTGCCTTGGACCTGCTTTTGGCCACTGGTAGAAAGAAGGATAGTAGGGAAGAAAGACTTTTGGTATGTATGTCTGTGCTTCTAAAAGAAAGGGATGTGCCAGCTCCATTCTTGCCCAGATTGGTAAGGAACAGCCACCCCAGCAACTGTCCTGCTTTGTCCCAGGGACTTTTGTGCATGTACTGAGTTTTCTCAGGAGTCTGGCCTCCTTTTGTCTAAAACTGAGAAATCTCTGTTCTATATGTACATCCTGGGGCTGGTTAGTTTCCAAAATTACTGTGCAGCAGACTGACTGAGGAAAGAGTCCTAGGCTACACCTCGCTCACTTCGTGCTATCCACACAGCTGCAGGACCTTAATCAAAATGTAGACAGCACCTGCTTTCTGTGGGCATTTCTTCCTTTTAAAAATCCAAAGTCAAGTTGAAAAGAAATGTTTTATATAATGATTTTCATGAACAATTAGAAAACTTCATTTGTTAATAATGAATGAATTATTAATTATTAATTATTTTATAATATTTTATAAAAGGCCATAACCATTTTGATGTTTTGATGAAATCCTATTTTTAAGGGGAAGAAAAACAGGCTGAAAAGGTTTGTTAGGTCTAATCATTTTGTTATGGTTTTATGTTTTGTTGCATGAAGTTAATTTCATTCACTTTAAATCAGTTGTTATGCAATAGGACTTTAGTATGCATAAACAATATGTCAGTTCTGTCTCCAAGAAGAAGCAATTCTCAAGTACAGGCATAGAAAGTCAGAAACCACTGTGTTAAATTCAGCAAGCATGTGTGAGAAGATATTGATAACTGGAGACTTTTGACCGCAAAACAAAAGGACAAACAGCAGCTGTCCTACCTGTCTCTGGAACATTAGCACCAAGAATGGCAAGAGCACAAACGATGGGGTTAATGAGACACTGTTGAAAGCACTTAAGTATATGCATAGCATTACCAGAGGCATCATTTTTTAACATCACTAAAAGCAGAGTAGCATTCTTAAGGCAATTCAGTTAGCATTTGTGATTGTAAAGAAAAACCTGTATTATGGGGGGAGGGACATTCTAATTTATTTGGAGGATACTGTGGCCAATTTTGGTCAGGGCAATTGGCACCTGCTGTTCTTCAACTCACAGCAATCCCACAGTGAAGGGATCTTCAGAGAGGCCAGGCAGGGTAGATAGCTGTTTGATCTTCTCTGTGTTTACAATGGCTACACCAAAAGCCCATCAGTATCCCTTTGGGTCCTTGAAGTACCCTCTCTTGAGGTAGTCTATGCCAAGGATACAACGGGCCTCTGGGCCTGTCACAATGAGGTGCTTTTCCCACTTGTCCCCTGTTAAGCTCACCTCAGCCTCCAATACAGACAATTCTTGGCATCCTCCTGTCACTGCAGAGATCAAGATGGGTTCTATGCCCCTATACCCTGATGGCACCAGAGTGCACTGTGCACTAGTGTCTAGCAAAGCCTTATACCTCTGTGGGTCTGATGTGCGAGGCCATCGAATCCACACAGCCTAGTATATCTGGTCACCCCTTTCCTCCTCCTGGCCGAAGGCAGGGATCCTCTATTGTTGTTCCTCATCAGAGTATTCACTGTCTGACCCTTCCAGTGCCAGACCAGAAGTCCCCTCACCAGAATCGAGGGAAGTGGTTTCAGTTCTTCTATGCCTGGAAGATCACTGATTGCTTTCTTGGGCCTGTACAGCAACTACGCTGACAGCCGCCGCCTTGGATGACCCCTTCTTAACAGCTGTCTTCTCTTTCAGTTCACTTACATGGACTTCCAGCTTGAAGGTGGGTTCACCATCCCACTTCCTCATGTCCTCCCCTTGGTCATGCAGGAAGAACCAGAGTGCACCATGTGGCATACGCCTCAGGCTCTCTTTCTCTCTGACCGGGGCAGAAGAGGACTGATTTCTTGGAGCGTCCCTAACAGCCAAGGCACTGTCCTGTAGGGATGAGGAGATACAGAGATTTTCTTCAAAGTTTTGGAGCCAAGACAACACTCTCTCCACAGCTGGTGGATCCATATCTGGGCAATACATCACTGCCAAGCTATTAGAATAAGATGCTGGGGCACCTTGAGTCACCTTCCTCCACATGGCCTGTGTGCACAGGACATCCTCTGGATCTTTGGAGACCTCATTATCATCTAGATCACTGTAGATGACTTCCAGCACTGCTAACTCTCTCAGGTACTGGATGCCTTCATCTGCAGTAGTAGTCCACTTTCCTGAGGAGTTCACAAGATCTTCCTTAAATAGATATCTTGCCCTCACACTTGAGAGGAGCCGTCTCCAGAGACTGCAGATTGCTGCCTCTTTTCCAATTCCTCTCTCAGTTCCCCAGTTTCTAGCAAGGGATCCCAGCTGTTGGGCTTCCTTAACTTCCAGTTGCTGACTGTCAGCCCCGTTATCCCAGCATCCGAGCGGCCAGGCAGCAATCTGTTCACCTGGCTGGTGGCTGTAATCTTTCTGCATGTCTTGAAGTTCTGAGGAGGTCAGGGACTGGGTAGTTTCCACTTCCTGTCTAAGTTCTCTCACTCCTTCTTCCAATTTCTCTATCGAAGGACCGGCTTCTTGATCAAACCTTTCCTCTTCTTCCTCTTCCCTTACTAATCGATGATATGGACTCGTTGATCTCCTTGCCCACTGTTTCTTTTTCACTACTGAGGCAATTACTGTAGTTGTCTTTGTTTGTGTCCCTATCTCAAGCATGGTGTCCTCAGATGCAGTTTGGGTGCCTGCCTCAACCACAGTCCTCTGAGAGTACTGATCTGTGGCTGGATAGGCACAGGCCAGGCCCCAGTACAGTGCAAGAAGCTGCTGCTTTTCACTGGGGTAGGCAAGGCACCCCTCTATCAGGTGGCATGTCAGTTTGCCAGGGTTGCTTGCCTGTTAGGGTGTAAAGTCCCAGGTTATGGGAGGTGATAACCATCCTAGGAATCTGCCCAAATCCTTCCATACACCCTGCCACCCAGGGACCGGACGCTTGAGGGCACATTTCAGTATTGCCTTACCAAAAAGTTGTCTTCTCTTATATCAGGATGAGACCACATTCCACAAAACCCATAATATACCACCAGTATCAATTAGTAGTATTGAACAGCTCACATAAGGGTGAACAAGGACCTCGGGAGCCTGCATAATAAAACCATGCACATAAATCTCAGGTGGGGAGAGGGAGATGTATTCCCTCATCTCCTCCACAAGATAGCTCCCCCAGCACAGCAAGGCCATCAGTGCCAGGGCAAAGCATATAGCCATTGTTTGTATTAGCACATTCCCAAGTTCCTTCATCGTCTCCACAAAATAGCTCTCCCAGCACAGTAAGGCCATCAATGCTAGGACAAAGCACATAGCCTTTATTTGTATTAACATGTTCCTAAGCTCAGCAAAATAGAGACAAGCAAAGCAGCCAACAAACTCCGTGACCCGCACAGGAGCTTGCCACTTAATAACTACTACAGCTATAGCATGCTTAATGCAAAACTGCTGTTGTCATGCCCCACGTTGGGCGCCAAAAAGGACTGTGGTAGGTTGACCCTGGCTGGGTGCCAGGTGCCCACCAAAGCCGCTCTATCACTCCCTCTCCTCAACTGGGCAGGGGAGAGAAAATATAACAAAAGGCTCGTGGGTCGAGATAAGGACAGTTTAATAAAGCAAAAGCAAAGGTTGTGCGCAAAAGCAAAGGTTGTGCACAAAAGCAAAAGAAAACGAATTATTTTATTCTCTACTTCCCATTGGTAGGTGATGTCTGGCCACTTCCTGGGAAGCAGGGCTTCCGTACTTGTCGTGGCTGCTCTGGAAGACAAATGTAAAATAATGAATGCCCTCCCCCCCCCCGCCCCCATCTCCCTTTACTTAGCTTTTATAGCTGAGCTGACATCATATGGTATGGAATTTCTGTTTGGTCAGTTTGGGTCAACTGTCCTGGCTATATTCCTTCCCAAGGTCTTGCCCAGCCCCAGCCTTCCAGTGAGGGGCAGTTGAAATGTTGGAGAGACAACCCTGATGCTGTGCGAGCACTGCTCAGCAGTAGCCAAAACACTGGTCTGTTATCAATACCTTTCTAGCTACCAATACAGAGCACAGCACTACAAGGGCTGCTATGGGGAGAATGAACTCTATCTCAGCCAGACCCAATACACCAATTTTATCTGGAAATGATGTAGGATTAATCACAAATCATATCTTTAAGACAGGTGAGCATTACCATTATAAAATAATAGGTGCATATTATACTTCATACAAAGCCATGAGTTCAGAAGGATTTGAAGTCCCACACAGGCAAAACAGTCTGTACTCCAGCAGGACTAGCCCCTGGCCTACATAAATAGGGGTAGTTATGTCCTAAAGAATAAACTAGATGTCAAACACAAGTTCCCAGAGATGGGTAGAGTACCACTGGCAAGCAAGGAAATTGCCATACCAGTTCCCTGTTCCCCAGTGTGTGAACACACAGCTGAGCATCACAGTGCCATCCTACAGGGCAAAGGCAGCAGGAAAATATTTTTATTTATTATTTTTAATATCACTTTGAAGTAGCTCATGGCATGTGTCACCATTCTTTCCAGGTGGATGGAGGCAGAAAAATGGCTTGTCCTCATCTGTCCTTCTGCATCTGTACTGTTTTTTCACTCCAAACCCTGGCTCAATTGGTGCAGTCTCACCTAGACTGAACAAGACTACCACCATTTGGAGCAGAGAAGCATCTCAACACCCTTTCCTCACCTTTCAAAATTGCCCGTGTTACTTTTTTTACATTTATTTATTTATGCTGAATTATTTTAAATGCTTTTCATGAGAATTAAAAGTAATTTTACTTCCCTATTCTGTAAATCAGGGGAAAATTTTCTTAAAGCTTCTTGGCCTGACCTTCTACCTCCTTGAGTCACTGGTGCCTATGCAAAGTGGCATTAAAACATTACTGAATAAGGATGGCTCAGCTCTCATCATTTGTTGCTCAACACCTGACAGTGTGAGTTATGCTAGAGCAAAAACACAGTGGATCGTGAATTTTGAACAAAGGTCCTAGACTCTGAGTGCAGTGGCAAAACTGGTCTGTGTATTTATACAAGGAAAGAAAAGGGGAACAGTTTTCCCCCATGCCCATAATCTTCCATTTAGACGTCTCTGGGCCAGCAAACCTTGGTATGGTTTCACTCCCTCTGCTTATCATAGCGGTGCCATCAGGACTAGAGTGATTTATACCGGTTCGCAGAGACACTAGCGACTGAGCAAGGCAGGAGTATCGCAAGGTGTGGCAGTGGATTGGGAAGAGTTAAAAGAGCTTAAAAGAAAGGTTAAGTGGACAGAGGCATAGTTTTGTTGTTCCTGCTGGTCTTCAGGAGCCATCTGCTGCCTGACAGGTCACTCCTGGCATGTTGACATACCTGTCAGCCACCCATTACAGGGTAACCACCAACCTCCCAGTGCCCTGCAGTAATTAAGGAACCATGGGTGAAATAAAAGTAAATTGTTTCCACTTCTTTATAAACAGTGTTAAATTGATACCAGCAAGTGTTTTATTAATGCCTTTTTAAAGCCAATTGTAATTAAATATTTCAATAGCAAAATTATGTTACCTTCAAGAGAAATGTCTTCAATAACGGACTGTACTTAGCTCAGTACATTAGGTAGTAGTATTGAGGAGAATAAAACCAAAGCAATCTATTTATACTTCTAACAAATTTCTGTTCCTTTACAGTTTAAGGATTTCCCTGAGTTAATGTTAACAATGAAAATTCCACCGTTTGTATCACACTTCCATTCTTTTCTGGGTATCTACAGCTAATAGATGGTTTTTAACAGCATTATGGACTTTCTTCTTCAATGTCAATTTACAAACAAGCCAGTAAGTGTAAACTTGATTTATGAGAATGTAGCCTGAATAAGCATGGTTCAGAACAAGTAAGCCAAAAGAAGAGTCAGCCATGGACATACTGGCTTCAGATATGAGCTCACTTCAGGTGTGAACTTGTGTTCATATCTGAAATATTGTTGTGCTGTTGAAAAAAGTTAATGGCAGTATTTCAGATTATATCATGCCAGATACAGCAAATGCTTGCATTTTAGTGGTAGGAATATGTCCCTCCATATTCTCATGTGAAAGTGGAGCACCTTTTTTCAAGAAAACTAATAATCTTTGTTTTCCTCATGTGGAGAACCATTTGAATGATGCCATCTTTGATTTAGACTAACTTGTAGTGGGAAGTAACTGGGTTGGGAATTATGAAATGAGGTGTGTTTCAAGTTAGTATCTTGCTGAAAGCAATAAAAGAGAGTAAAAGATGTGCAATGAGCAGAGGAAGGGTGAACTTGCAGATAGTTGGAAATAAATGTTCATCCCCCTTTTACAAAGGAGAAACTATGAATTAAATATGACATTTGGATGTTGAAGCAAAGTTTTGATTTCTGAAAAAGGCATTGATTTTAGTAGTGGGATTCTACCTGTGGATTCTCTTATTGTCACCAACCTGTCTAAAACCTGCCAAACCCCCCTGTCTGTTTTTCCAGTCTTGGCTAACTTAGATTAAATCAAATGATATCATAGATTTTCTCACATTAAAATCAGTGTTGATTTTCCAGACAAACTGCAAAGCAAACTCCTGTGATCAGAGTCTCTTTCCTCCCCATACAGGGAAACTTCAGGAACTTGGCGTTATGGTGAACTTAAATCCTCTGTCACAGTGGCCTTGAATCCTTTAGGATTGGAAATGCTAATAACAAACAGAAGTACCCTGAACAAAAGAACTTAGTGCTTTGATATGTTATGAATTCCAAATTTGCAAATTAATTTAAGAAACAATTGAACAAATTCATGGAAGAAAATCCATCATCAGGGTTATTTAACACTAAGATACTGCTAAGTTAGCTCGGCTGCACATTGCTGGTAGCTGGGAAGGTGTAACTTGGAAGTACTACTACATAGCCTACCATAATATTTTTCCCCTAGGCATCCACTACAGTACTTTATTGGATGCATAATGTAGATCTGGATGATCCAGTGTGACCGTGTTAATGGAATCCATTCAGCTATGGTTGAGATGATAGATACACAGATTATGAGAACACAAAATGGGTATATGTGTATTTATTTTATTCTATTGCTCACATGCCAAAGTTAAGCAGACTTTCTTTAAAGGAAATGGAATGGAAATTCACTCAGGGTAGACCCCAAATTCAACAAGTTCGAAAAAGGTGGGATTAAAGTCAGGGCAGTAGTTCAACCTTGACTGTATTCTTTGCTCTGTCTACCCCTGTAATCGTTCACTCCCATGTCTTGGATGTTGGCCCTAGACTGACCAGAGTGTAAGAACTCCCACTGGGCCCATCAGGGTCACTATGAAGAATGGTGATAAATTAACATGTTTTGCTTCCACCAGCTGTGACAGAATAAAACAAAGTTATGTACTGAACACTGTAGTTATTAAAATCACATTTGTCATGGGAAAAAAAAGAATGGAAAAAGAAGAGATCGAGGACTGAAAGCATAGCAAGAGACCAAAAGACCTATCTATATTAAGTCATCTTTATCTGTAAGGTAGCTTATTTTCTTTTTTTTAAAAAAAAAGATGTCTCCATTGCATTGGACTAGGAGAGGATGAAAAAAGACAGGTGGAAGAACCAAAACCAATTCTAGTTTGTGGTATTACTTGCTCTCTTCTAGTCCCAGTAGCTAACTGTCATACTGGGGCATGCTGCAAGGTCAGCTGAAAATAGCTCACAGCAGATAATGTATATTAGACTGTTTAGCAGGCTACATCCTGCATGGCTTGTTTATCTGTTTGAAAATAGTTTCCTTGGGGATCAGGTTATGCGAGTGTTGAATCAGTTTTTTGTGTGGCATTAAATTCTTTGACAGGCTACCTGTGACATAGAAATGAGGTGCTAAGGTCCTCTGTATAGCCCCTATCAGTTAATATTTAAACTAGGGAAACAACAACTAGACATGATCTAGGGTTTAGGAATAAACTATTAGACAATGGGGCTTTGTAGGTAGGTAGAATGCTTATGTCAGAAAAGATAAGGGATTGTGGTCTGATCAAGAAACCCTGAAGAACCCCTTGGAACTGCCAAGACAGAGGAAGAAGTAGATAAAAGGTAATTCCTACAGGGGAAGCTCGCGACCACCAACTCATTGACCACGTACTCAAATGATACCACCTACTCAAAAGAAGACAAGGAAGGAAGAAGACAGAGTCTGCGCACTAATTTACATGAGTCGTGAAGAAGAAAGTACCAATCATTTAGGGAAATACTAATGAATAGGTATTACTTAAGCATATAAATGTGGGAATTTTTGAGACAAAGGTATGCTGTCTTGAGACAGGCACCCATTCATGCGCATCAATGAAATTGATTTGAAAATACCTCAACTCTGTGTGTTATTGACCTGCATACCAGGTAAATGAACCCTGTTTGAGGGACAACATCTCCAGTGCAGTAATTCTCTACATCTCTGGATGGCAATGATAGCTGTGTTTTAATGGCCTTCACGGCATGGGCCTGGTTGCTGTTTGGAACAAGTAGCAGGATTTATGCTAGCATGAGTCTTTTCCAGGTCAAGTGACCCCTTGTGAATTCTTGTGGATCATCTGGACTCGTTAAGGGGACACAAAGCTTCATCTTTTTCAAAGGTTTTAAGGTTGGAAAGACCTTCAGGAAGCTTTAAAGAAGCACAGCATGGAGGATCTGTCTATTTTGTATTTTCAGCCAGGCACTAGCTAGCTTTGCTAATGAGCCCTTTCTGAATCAGAGACTAGGCAGCCATGTTACTGGAGTGCTGAGCACAAATAAAAGAACTGTAGAAGTGTAACTCAATGCCTTGGTAAAGGACTGAACAAAGACCTACTTCATGAGGAGATAGTAATTTGGTAGGTAAGGTAAAGATCTGCAACAAAAAACCTGCAGCTGTATCGCCCTTGCTTTTTGCCATCTGGGCTGCCACAGCCATTACGTCTGTTTCAGAGAAAGTAAACAGTATATTAATAATGCATCTTGTGAATCTGTCATGTTCCATCGCCTCCCTTAGCTTAGGGACAGGAGGACCTCTATTGACAGTTACAAATTGGCCTGCTGGACTCGTTCATCCCTATAATATTAGTGGCTTGACCTTGATACATCTCCTAATGTCATTTCCATCTACTCCTTACTTCCTATCACTTAGATGTCTCTATTTAGCCTCTGGTGTATGTCTTCCTGTTTTAGTCATAAATCCTTTCCTTTGAGTTAGAAGTTGAAGGTATACTTGGTGTCCTGTCTTATAAAGCATAGCTATGACACTGCTACTAAAGGATGCACTATAGTAAATTTTCTGCCTGAGATTTTTTGGAGTAAAATATACCTATTTTTCCTATATCCATCTAGATATCCATTGTTAAAAAGGGATGGCATATAAATATTTGATTTATAGTAAATCCAACCACAGCACCGAAGTTGAAGTTATGTGCCTAAAGTACTATACATCATTGAGGATGCTAAGCTTTTATCTAGCACACTTGAATTCTGTACTGCAGTGCACAGAAGCACAGTGGGGTGAAAAAGGTAAGTAGAACTTCAGGTGCAAGTTTATCTCAATGTGTATTTGGCCACCTTCTTCCTATTAATGCTAATAGTGTTGTTGCATGCATACCTGTCACGTCGCAGTTTCTCAGGATGATGACTCAGGTTTGCTGATTGGTCCAGACTAAGGTGAAACGACACCAGGGATCCTTTAACTCACAAAACTCAATTTTTATTTGCTCACAACAAGAATTGGCATGCTCACCACAAAAAATGCTATGCTCACAATAAGAATTGGCGTGAAACTATGTCAGTAAACTGTGTAACATGCTAACCATACATCACCAAACACATGCTACAGGCCTTGCTTATTTGGGGATCAGTTCAGGGAAGACAGTAAGGAGATCCCTCCTGCTGAGGCACGAGGGGCAGCTGGATCCACTCCTAGTCCCAGACTTGGTCAACGGTTTATGTCTAAAGGGATGAGATGGAGGGATTACGGAAAAAAAGGAGAGAAAGAGAGAGAGAGAAGAGAAAGATTTCACCAGTCCTGGGTCCAGTGTTGGTCCAGTCAGCCGAGGGGTCCAGTTCTGGTCGGTGCATGCACCTGGGGCTTCAGTTTGTGCCCTTTTATCATCCTTCCCCCTCCTCAGGGTGGGCACTCGAACTCAGTAGGCTAATTAGGTGTCATGAGCAGTTTGTGAGCCTTTGGGAAATGGGTGCATGGGCTTGGGGGTCGTTTGGGGAGTAACTTCCCCTTCCCTGCAGGCATGACCGTTCTTTGACCTTTGGCCATGCGTGGTGACCTGTCCTGCTCAGCATATCAGAACAGCACATCAGAACAGGGAGCTGTGCACAAGCCCTCCCCCTCCTGTTGCTGATGTCCTGTTGCTGATGGGTGCTGATCGGCTTCTTTTCACCTGTGGTTCCTTGCCCTGCAGGGTTCATTGTTATGTAGAGTTCGTGGTTAGGCAGAACTTGCCCCACCACAATGTTTGCGACATTAACTCTTTCAGTCTCTCACAGTACCTTAGACGGTAAGGTCGCCTCTGTATGGCTTTGGCGCTGGAACTAGCCTTGGCTTGAGGAAAGCCTCTAAGGTGCAAGAAAAGGCTGAAAATATTTTAAAAGTGATGTGAGACTGTTGGTGTATTCAGCCTATCCCCTGTTACAGTATTCTAGGTCTATCTTGCCTTCTACCCCATTATACCTCTTTGTTTATCTCATTCTTTCTTAAGAGCATATGAGACATTGAAATTAAAACTACTTTATTCCTACCTTAAGAACACATTGAAGTGAAATATGTACTCTTCTTTGTAATATTTTAAATGTACCAACATGGGCAGCATATCTGCTAATATAAACTAAGTGAAGCGTTACCAACAGATCTACAATTTGCATGATACATACTTAATATTGTCAAAACACTTAGCAGGGTTCCTGCCGGATTTTATCATTTCCGTGTGGTAATTTGTGTCATTTGGTGTGGTAATTTGTGTCATTTGTTCTTCTCGAATAAGTCCTTTCAATTCATTGTGTTTGTGATTTTGGGTTTTTTATAACCAGCATAACTAAGGTATAGCTGTGTGTTGTGAATAAGAAAGATCCTTTTCCCCATAATGTCTGTGATGAATATATTAATGGAAATAGCAATAAGAATATCTGAATGTCAGTTTCATGACAGAAAAATAAACAGGTGTCCTGGGAAAAAGTTAAAATTGCTGAGTTATCTTACGGTTATGTCTGTCTTAAGGGTTTATCCAAAGCAAAATGAAGTCAAGGAGTAAACCCACTTGGACTTAAAGGTTTTCAAATCAAGCTGCTAATACCTCTGTCAGATAATGTCACGTGTTAGAGCTGATTACGATAATAAGAAAAAGTCTGCACTTCCGGCTTCTGTAATATCCTTCCTCTGTGGATTGCAGTGTATGTTACAATATTAATTTTCACTATCCTGCTGGGAAAATTATTATTGTGCCCATTTCCTCAGTGAGGAATATGCTGAAGCATGTTGAGAGCTAACTTGGGATATCCAAGGTTACACCATGGAATGGGGAAAAATTAAGCATGGAATGAGAAGGGCTGGTTGAATAGTTTATTCTGACAAAACCTTTTGTAGTTTTTCAATGGAAAGCCTTTTTTTTTTCCCCCTCTTTAGTTTGAGTTTCCCCCTGCCTTGAAGGCACTTTTAATTCAAAATAAAACTATTATGAGCCAATACCTTCCTCCCTCCCTTCTTTTCATAGTTGGCAGCTATTTCTCAGCATTTTATATGGGTATGGATAAATGTTTTGCCTCTGATCCCTCAGTGAAGTTGTCATTCATAGAATAATGGGGAGGTCAGGCTCAGGTTCATTACTGGTGGGTTCAGGAACATATGAGCAGGTTTTTTTCTGGTAGGTATTTGGGGAGTGAGTATGTCTGGAGGGTACAGAAGACACTTGGTGCAAGCCCAAACATTTTCTCTGGATGATTTGCACTGATAGTAACTGTATCTAAAAGTCAGATTCTTTGTATTAGCATTAGGTGATCTTGCCCAGAACGAATTACATAAAGTGTCAGCATGATTGCTTTTCAACAGCCAGGATAAACTGAAGGAGAAGATAAATGTGTTCTCCCTAGTAAGTGTCACGTCATATGTACTGCACTTCTGCAATATTAAGTTCCTCTTCTAGGATCATAGTTACTCCCCTCTGTGTGATTCCTGGTTTCCTGTGAGACTTGAAAGTTAAGTTGACATTCCCTAGGAACCAGAAAGGGAGAAATATCTGAAATGGTTATATAAGCAGGAAGATTTTTAGGTGTATTTTTTCCCTATGGAGATAGAAAGATTATCAAGGGCAGCTGGCCAATCCCATCATCAATTATATAAAAAAAAAAAAAAAAAAAAAAAGATATTTAAAATCTTATTTAGGGAACTCTTAATGGTCATTTTTTAAAGGATGATTCTTTCATTATGCTAAATTAAAGTATGAATGCTGAAACTGTTGAAAAATGCAATAATTTTAAGATGACTCTCCTGCTTTTTCAATGTAGCGTTGATACCAAATAAAGATCAATAGGAAATGAGATACTTCTCCTACTGGTCCATTGTTATAAAAGGCAAAAGGGCAGTTACCTATGCAGTGAAATGAAAATGTATTCTAAAGAATTCCTTCAAGTCATCCTAACACCTGTTTCTGTATGGAAAGGAGCAGGGCTAGTATCTACACATACTCTATACAGCCAATATACATCAGTCTTTTATTCCTAAAGGATAGTGGAATAGAAATGCTCCATTTTTCTAAAATCCCAACATCTACTTCAAATTAAGTTTGGTGGGAGAAGGTGATTGAGGTGCCCCTTAATAGAGAAAAATATTAGAAACTGATGAACTCTTTATCTTCATGGGAAAGGCATAGCAAGAACCTCAGTTCAGGAACTAAAGACAGACAAAGTTCAGCTGATAAATAAAAATGCATGTTTATGACAGCAAGGGTGATTGAGGAGGATGAGGAGCAAACTCTTGAAGGAAGTTTTGTCTTGATCATCTTCAGAGATGCCTTTCTGGATCTCAGGATTGACACCAGCACAAAAGGTATTACTTGATGCGAGAGTGATGTACATGAGACTCTCTGCCTTCAAGTAAGATTGGATAATTGTAAGGAGCCTTTTTGTCTTTAAATGGCATGACTGATATCCCAGGCATGCACAGCTCTTAAGTGGAGTTTCTTTGGGACTGGTCTACCCAAGTTTTCAGGCTGGGGCTGTCCAAGATGAATGAAGCAAAGATATTTTGCCTACGTTGTACAAACCAGCTGTGGAAGAGAGGATGGGAAGTACTGTACCACCCTAGATAAGCCACTTCCCTGTGGTGCCAATGACCATCCAAGTCTCAACCTTCATATCCTGACTTGAGAAGAGTCAGTGCACAGGAAGATGTAGTACTCTCTGTTTTCCTTCAGCAATGTAACACGAACGTGTTAGTGACTATCTGACATCCCCATACACTGCTCGACTGAAAAATTCGCCTTTAGTGTCAACAGAAAAGGGAGTAAACTTGACTGCAACATACAGAAGGACACTGAGAAAAAGAGTTAAAACAATTAGTTCAGAAAGGGACTGTTGTTGAGGATCCTGTGCTTTGGCACCTTCACAGGCATAAGAAAATATGTATGCAGCCTGTTCTCAGAGATGTTTGCAAGGAGGAAAATCTATGTGTGCACAGAAGCAGCAGGGCAGCTTATGCGTTGTGGCCGCAGAAAGACAATGCGCATCATCTGCATGAGCTGTTCATACAAAAGAGAAGCTGTGGTATTATGGGGTTTTCCATGACACTTCAAGAAGAAATTGTTTGCCAGTTCACAGTAATAATTTAAGAGTCTTCAGGGTTCAGAGTACAGTGGTGCATGATGAAAGGGCAATGTGAGAATCTAAGAATATATCTTCCCCCATCTGATCTTATCGATCATGGATGGAAAGGTAAAGAGGGAATTGCACAGTGGGAGGAACAGGAGAATTTTAGAATTGGTCTGTAGGAAAAGGTGGAATGTCATGACCAAAAAGTATGAGTATTTGGTCATTTAAATCTATCTTGGAAGGCAATCCTTCTATCACTCAGTTCTGTCTCAGTAATGGTTCCTGGTAAGTCCTACAGTAAAACCACTTCTCCCTTCACCATACACCTCATACAGCATCTAAACCTGCTCTGACCCAAAGCACCTGGTGGCCACTTGAAACTGCATCAGCAGGGTGAAAGAAACAGCAGTAGGCAGAAACAAGCCATAAAAAAAAAAGTTGAGGGGGAAGGAAATCTGTTATCATTTGTTTATTGTACATTGAACTTATATGCCAGAGAGATGAACATCTGCCAAAAGTACATCCTTGTCCTTTATTTTAGCAAACAAGAACATAGAAGAGCGGTTCAGCTTTAAGAGAATGGGTCCTCGAAGATTTATATAATCCGGGATTAATTGGAAGAAAACAGGTATTAAATGACTGACAGCTTTATATGGACTTTCTCATCAGTTCTTTCCTGTTATTTGGACAAAGATTTGATGGATGGGCCTATATAATTTGCAATAAAGTCCTATTTTACAGTGATGAGAAAGTATAATTTGTACTCACATTGCAATGTTCAGATAAACATATTTATAATTATTTATATCTACCTGTAGTATTTATAAAGAACAGCCTAGAATCAGGCTCCTAAATACATACTCAATGACTTCAGTAACTGAACTAATTATCAAACTGCTTCATATAAAGTTAGAGATTTCCCCTGTTACTCATGAGTTATCTTCACGGGAATCCTGGGAAAGCTGATTATATGGAGGGAGGGAGAAGCAGCAGAAGAGGGTAGACCAAACAATTAGAATTCCAAATGATGCTTTTTAATGGGTTAGTTTTTTCATGGTGATGCAAGAGCCTTTTATAATTTACAGCTGCGTTTTAATTTCTAAGTCTAACATCATTTTCTGATTATGTTACATAAAGTGTTGATAACATTGAGAATTAGATTTGAATCAAGAAAAGCTTACTCCTGGGCACTAGATCGCTGACTAATGCACCAATCCAGGAAAGCACTGAAGCACGTAATTTTATCCCTGCTTGGCAGTGTACATAAAGTCATGCTTTATTTTAAGCATGTGAAAAGTCCCATTAACTGTTAAATTAAGCGTGTTTATAGGTGCTGTGCTTGTGTAGAGAATACAGGAGAAGCTGGTACATAAATTTAGTAGAAAATAAAATGAAATCAAGTATAGAAACCGGTAAAAGTTACTAGTTTATTCTCTCCCATTCATCTCACAAGTTGCCCAAGAGGCAGGTATTCCACAGTCATGACATTAACATCATTCATTTGTCTAGAAGGAGCGCTGGTTTTGTACTAAGATCCCTCTTGTGTATGAGGTGCTGTACAAACACCAAACAACAATAATCCTGCCCCAGGTAGTCTGAAGTCCATTTCTATCTGATACTGCAATATCTGTCACTGCCCTTAACTAAAAGGAACTGAGTATATGAATGAGATACTGGGGTGCTGGGAGCCCGCTCAGGGTGTCCTATCTCCCCAGTGAAGGTGGGAGGAAGTTCATACATTTCACTCAAAGCAGTTCAAGTTCTTTCTAATATAGGGAGAGGCCTTTCACACAGATACTGCTGAAAACTCCATTCAAGAGCATCACATGGACTCCAGGTGTCTCCTTGCAGGTAGATGTTTGCAAAATTGGGATCTATGTTGTTAATACATTAGGAGCTTCTTTTTAATCCTAGTAAAGTCAGTTAGGGTCTTTTTGTTGACTCCTTAAGGTGCTTTGTTTAAGGCTTTTGCAGGCCAGAGGTTGCACTGGGGCCAAAATTACAGTCCTCATTCTAGAAGTCTTCCAAGGCACTGCTGCATAAAAAGAATTGGCTTTTTACTATAATGAGTAATGAAATATTCTCCAAAAGCAGAATTAGGAATTTTTAAAAAGTATTGTTTGTGTTAATTAACAGGAGACAATGTATCTTTGAAGCCTGTCTTTCTTGCACTTCTGTATTTTTATTAATGATACATGGTTTTGCAATAAAAGCTGAATTTATATGCCAGACTGTGTTCTTAGCATTGCTAAAAACCCAAACATGGAGCTGAATTCATGTACAGTGTCTTACAAAACTGATTAAAAAAATTAACATGAAATCGCTAAGTACTGCCCAAATTAACACAAATCAGAGTTCATTATATGGCATTAGGAGCCAATTTATTGCAATCATTATGCCTGCTGTTAGAAAGAACCATATGCCAACTCCAGAAATAACAAGCATTCTGAATCAGAGTCATTGCTGTCATATTTGCATGTGAAATACATTAATTGATCTCCTGTGCATATTAAAATTAAACCCATACTTTTTTGCTGGTGAATATTCTCTCAGAAATTTGTTGTGTGAAGGGACAGACTGGGTGGAGAGAGATGTGTTGCTTTAGAGGAATACTTATTCCAAATTATGGTGTATTCTTCAGTAATTGAACTAATTCTGCTTAACTAACTGAGGTCTTAACCATATTTTAGTTTCCACAGTAGGAAGATAAGCAGTCATACGTGTCAGAGGTGTGAAATACAATGTTCTTACCCATTTCTTCTTCTTCTGGTGGTCTTCTGAGGGATGTCCTAAGGAAGCTGCAGCTCTAAGAGCTAATGGGTAAATAGCCCAGTGTTTAGAAAAGTTGGCCCTTCCATAAAGATTTGCTGTGCCATGGAAAAAGGATAATAAGTACTTTTGACCAATCCTGGACAAAGGCAGTGGGAAACTTCACATGAGAAAAAAGAAGAAGTTCAGCAGTTCTTTCCGAGCCAAGGGGAGGTTACGGGAGAGAAGATGCATGTGAAGTAACATGGTGGAAAAGTCTTTACAATAAGATAGACCATGGAGCTCACTTGGAGCCTGTGAATATGTGGGAGGAGGAGATGAAATATTTTGAGAAGAGATGAAATATTTTGAGAAGAGCAGAGAGGTGATTAAATTAGACAAGCCAGACATTGGAGTTGGAGGGGAAACCCTGGCATGGGCAGGGAGTGTGAAAAAATACCTGAGACAACCAGAGACTGGGAAAGGGATGTGTCAAGAGACAGTTAAGGCAAGATGAGAGAATTAAGTAAGACATAAGAGGACTAAAGAGGGCAGCTGTCCCACATTGTTTTTCCTGAAGTTGATTCTGGTCAATTGAGCATGAAGAAAATCTTCCTCTCTCCCTCTTCCCCCTTGAAAAGAAAGAGGTACCCCTCAAGCTGTGCACTGAGATACTCCTTGAGGACTTCTGGGCTAGTTAAGGTTAACCCTTTCAAATCCCATGGGTTGCTCTAACCTGTAGCTTCCTTGATTCCTACAGGCCAGAAAGAATGGTTCAAAAATGCCGAGCAAGTATTGATTGCTTTGCTCCACTCTGCTTCTGTGAGAGCAGATTTTCTGGAGCACATTCTTCAGGGCTTATAGCACCAGTACAAACCAGTCCTGCCCTGTGAAAACGTCACATGCCTCTTTATATATCCTTTACCAAGTGAAGACAGCATTTCTGTTGTAGTGTGTGAAATTTGAGTGGCTGTCACCCTTAACAACAAAACCAGAAGTAAATTAGAAATAAGTAGCTTGAACAAAAACAATCTTTATATCAGCATGACCAAAATAGTCCAGAAAGCCCTAAAACTTGTCTCAATTAATGTGCAAATGATGGCAGTCCAATGTTAGCAAGGCAAACAGCTGTTGTGCTTACCTAGACAGAGGGTAATTTCTCTGTAATGATGTGGGTTATTAAAATCTTTAGAAATAATATTATCAGGAGCAGCACACAATGCTACAGCATTTATCCTTCACCTACTCTATTCTTGTCAGTGCAGAGAACATAAACGCCTTGCTTTCTATGCAGGAAGTCAGATAGGCTGAAGCAAGAATTTGAGAGCTGGGTGCTATTAACCTTCAGAAAATGCCAGGATGCCAGATACACTTTAGCAATTGCATAAGGAAAGTAAGTCTGTGCTTGCAACCATGTTATTTTGCACTTCTTGCCAGTAAATCTAGCTACTAACCTCCACACACAGTCACTGAATTCAGCACTGCACAAACACCTGCCATCCCAATCAGCAAGTGATGGCAGAGACTGATGCATTATTATTCCTGTTGAAAGGTGGGGGGGTCCAAATCCAAGAGATTAAGGATTATAGCCAGTAAAGCTTTTTGATGCCATCATGACATCCAGAGTGCTGTGCAACCATCCAGGCTCCCCATACAATACATGGGAGACCTCGGCAGCTCTGACTGGGGTACACATCGGCTTGCGTGCTAAGCAGGGAGTCATCCACAGACAGCCTAAAGGAAGAGATATAGGGAAGTAAATGGCTGAAGCCTTAGGTCTAGGTTGCTGAACTAACCACCTCCATAAGATCTCCAGCATAAGAGGTTCTTTATGGGGTGTTAGACAAAGAGAAACATTGCTTTCGGATCTGCTTTGGGTTGAGTTGAGAAGTGTTGTGCTAGGAAAGCACAGAGTGTGGGCAAGAGCTGCTCTTCCAGTGGCTTTACAGATCAAGAGAGAGATGCTGAATGCCTTTTGCAACCAGCCATGCAAGAGTTCCCAGAGAGTAGTGCTGCAAATGGACACCTTGATTGAGTCCATATCTATGTCTGAGCTGCCTCTTTGTTTTTCCATCCTTTCCAATGTCTTTATGGGTAGGGGTACAGGTAAGGCAGTGATGATGTTCCCTGTATTGTCCAGCTGTGTCCCAGGATGTTGTCACTCAGGGTTCCCATGAGATGTTTTCCAGACAAAGGGAAGGCTAATAACCTCAACATGCTGATAAGTGAGCTTACAATTTGCCTTTAGTCCTGCTTAGCCCATATTACAATCCATTCTTGATAAATATATTTTGTCTGCATAAAACCCGAGATGAAATCAAGACACGTTTCAGAGAGGTCAATGTTCATTTCCATGCTGATTTGATAGTCTGAGGCTACTGCTGTTAGATTAAGGAAGTAGGGGCTCTCAGTTCCAGAGAAAAAAAAAAAAAAAAGAAAAAGCCAGAAAGCCAGCACATGTGAGGCAGTCTGACAGCAAATGCCAGGGCACTTCAGGAGTGTGTTGCTATCCTAGGAGTAGAGAGGAACGCATTTGGGAAGGGTTTTTCCAGTATATCTAAAAAGAGTTACATTATCTCTGTTACTAAAGTTAGCAATTGACATTGTGGTCACACTTCTTATCCTGCTTAATTTCAACAGGTGAGTGACAAATATCTTGGAAAGAAGTTAATTTTAATATTTATGGACAAATTGCTTAACCAACAGAGGATTTGCTTCTCCTTACTTTTACTAGCTAGATGAATATGATATAGTAATCATTTTACATCCATTGTTATGTTCTTCTCCCGGCATGGTTTCACAGTTGTTTTCTGTCCCTTGCTAGGTGTATGAAATATGGCACTGTGTACCCATCACATTGGTACAAGCTCTGTGCTTCTTGTATTCAGCCATGGATTTATGCCAGGAAAGGGCTTCAAAGCTCAGGTCCCTCTTTTTGTAGGTTGTTTTCTTCTACTCAGTTTCAGGCTATAGCAAGTGGAATCTTGCTAGAAGAGTTATTAAAAGAATGTGTGAATTCTTCACTGTATACAGACAGGAGTTTCCTTTTCTTGTTTCCTCAACAGCTGTGTATGGCCCTGCCTGATACAGTGCTGCTATGTACGGGCTGCTCAGGGAGCATGAAAACAAAGGGCTGTGCCCAGAGTTTGCACACCTCCTACATCTGGGAAGACAACTTGATGTTCCATCAGAAGGCCAGAACACAATAGTGACCAGGTAGGCTCAGAGCAGAGGTCTAGCCTAGTACCTTACCTCCAACAGTGGCCATAAGTAGATGCCTATAGAAAAGTAAGGAATAGGGACAGTTTCTCTGTTCCTTCTGTTAGGGGGCTTGGAAAACAATTAATCCTCAAGCCTTTATATTTCCATTAATGCTCTGGAACTCTTAGGTGTCTCTTTTCCCTTGCAGCCTCTAAAAGCCCAGCCACTTCCACCTTTCCACCCAGATCTCATAATTTAAGCAGTTTCAGAATTCTTATAACCCTTCATATCAGGATGCGGGACACTGCCCACCCGCTTGTTTGAAACAAACCTGGAAGTGCTGCGGATCTTCCCAAGGGCCCGATTCTCACCTTACAGAATGCTAGTCAAAAGTGGGGGTCAGGTAAAAGTAGGGGTCCCTGGTCAGAAGTGCTCACAAGTTGTATAACGCTTCTGTAAAGGGGTGCTTTAAAATGGGACACCTAGTGGCTCCCCAGCACTGAGGAAAGCAAAGTTACATTCTGTGTCTTAAGACACTCTTTTACTCTTTCTCAGTATGATTTTTTTTCTTTTTTTTTTGTAACATCTTCTACATACTTGTTTTGCAGGTAGCTCACTTTTTGGATGCTTTTCTGTTGAAGTGTCATCTCTTCCCTGGTTTTGTGTACCTGCCTTCTCTATCTGACTCTTTAGTTTTACTGAGATGATTTTGGAAGAATGCCTCACAATTCCTTCAAAACTCTGTACATATCCTCTGAATGATTTACAGCTCCTCTCAGTTTAATGTATTCTCAAAACTTGATTAATGCGGTCTCTGTCCCATTAACAATGAAAATAATTAATATATAAAGCCCAGGGTAGAGCCTTCTGATGTCTGTCCAGCCTGACAGCGAAAGACTGGTACCCAATCTCAAAATGATTTTTCAATAACTTCTGCACCTGCCTTACAGTATTTACATGTAGAGCATATTTCCTTAGCTTGCTTATGAGAGTGTCATGTGGGACAGTATCAAAAGCCATACAGAAGTCCAAGTAGTTCATCTCTACTACTTTCTTCCTTATTCACAAGGCTAGCTACCTTGCCAAAGAAGAAATTTACTTATAAAGGCAAAGAAGCAGCAATACCCAGTAAAATGTCTCATTATCATCTTTATAAACTTAGAATACATGTACACCTAGTTGGATATGTATCCTACCCACCATCCCCAGTTCTCTGATGTTATTTAGCATACATAAAGGAATGGGTGTTCTTGATAAAATATTAATTTCTCTCTCAAGTTTTGTTTGATGTTTTGATTTCTAAAAGTATTTGTAGTTATTTCAGCAAGTCCAGTAGGCCATTTGTTTTATGATTTCATATTTATTTATTCTGCTTACATGGTATTCATCAAATATTTTCTGTGGCAGCACAAAATATATCTTATAACATTGCATTCTCTTATCAAATGACAATAACTTAGGGTTGGAACTTACCCCGAGGTGAGCAATAAATTGAAACTAGCAGTGTTTAACATGGCACAGAGTGCAAAGCTCTGCACCAAATTAATACCAAACCCATCTTTGATGTATACTTACACTGTTTGGAGCACTGAACAGCTATGTTTGCTTTTAACTGAGAAACATCCACTGCATGTCAATATTTAATGTTACCTATGATTCTAGAAAGCACAAAAAAGAATTATTTCTTTATTCTTTAACCAGTAAAAAAATCTGGAAATCACTTTGGGGCACAAATGGATTGCATAACAACAAGGGAATGAAAAGCAATTTCTTGATTTGTGTAACTCCTTAGTCTTCATATTTTAATATAGTAAAGTAAGGCTAGGATTTGATCAATTCTTTAAATGCTTTGAAAAATAGCTTACTGAGCAAAAGAGCTATTATAATTTATAGCTTCTTCCACTGGCAGCCAACTCAGGAGAGGGGGTGAAATATGACAGAACCGAGTTTACCTCTGCACAGGTCATGGGGAGACAATGGAGATATGAACTTGGGGCAATGCTGTTCACTATTATGTGGTTGTCCATTGTATAGAAAGTCCGCAAAAGGAAGTGGGAAGAGCAGTCTTGCAACTCTCTAAACTGCAGTTATCCGCCTTCAAAGCAGTTCTGCCAAAGTCTTCTGTGCTAAACCCTCAACCATGGATGGGGACTGAAGTTGAGCAAGATCAGAGTTCAGAGTCATAAAGACTTCCAGCAGGTGTTTAGGCACCTCTTTCTTCTTAAATGGCAAATGTCTTTGTGTCTAGATAACTCTTGACACAACACAGATCATGAAGATAGTGGGAAGAATGCTGTAGTAAACGGCAAGAATGAAGCTTTCTTGCTAACTCAGACCTTTCTAGAAATCCAGGGAAAAGCCATTTTTGACATGGATTGTAACACCTTTATTACATGGGATGAGGAATCAGATCACTTTTCACTTGCAGATGAGGAAACCTTCTCCCTAGGGCTGTGATACTACCAGTGGTAGAGACCTTGGAACTGATTAATGGCTGAAAGGACATTAAGTATTTGAAAGAACAGAGATGGTCCCATTCACCTCAGGTTTCAAGTGCCTAGCTTACACACACTGTCTTTGAAAAAAGGTAAGAAGGGACTCTCTGTCAGTTAAGCTTTAAAGCTATGGTATATAGTTTCACCTAACACCTCTACTTGCCTCTTTAAACATATGTAACAACAACAAGCAGGGAGTTGTATGAAGAACACAAATAGACTTAATGTTCAGTGAACTTTGCTCAAAGTTATTCAAGATATTCCAAATACCATGTACAGTTTCATCTTTATGTTACATATTAGCAGCTCTGTGGTGACTGGGAAAGAGTAACACCTATTTATCAATATTTTACAGAGTTCTGAAAATCCCAATAGATCTGAAAATCCACATGCATTAGCAAAGAATTATGCTAGGATATGTGGAAAGCATAATACGCATGCATAATATTATCTTCAGAATTCTTTGTGCTGCTGCACATCCAGGGCAGTCATAAGGTGTCTTGTTTATGTATGGGATGAGGGTTAGTTGAGTTTGGAAATCTTGCAGATTACTTTGAATCATCCTACAAAATAGTTTTGATAGATGCAATCAATGTTCTTTAGCCTGTACACTGCCAACTTTGCCTCCCAGAAGTGGCAGATCATCCACTGCTTGCTCTATTGTTGAGATATTCACAAAGCTGAATTTTGAACAATTAATTATACATTATTCTAGTAATTTTGTTAGTAATAGAGAGCCACCAATGCCATATTTTCATGGTGCCTGTATTTGCAGTTTACAGTGGAAAATTAGCTACTCCTGGGCAGATTTTCCTCTGCTGTGGGGATTGATAGAGATGGCAGCTTTGCTAAGCCACCCTAGGGAGCTCTGGGTTAAGATTTGGTGCAGACTACATCTTCTCATGGTTGAGATCACATCATGGCTCATAGGGTTTATATATGCTGTTAAACAGCCTATGCTTCTGTCTGAGTTTGAGTTCATTGACTGTTGTAAAACAACCCTTTCTAGTACTACAGCTGCAACCTGACTGTGCTTATAAGGCCTTTGGAGCTGAAGCAGGGAAGCAATGTGTCCTGCTGGGAGAAAGTAATTTCCTGTCCATTATGCAGCTTAGAGGAAAACACATCTGAACCGTCTGGCTTGGGAGACAGTAAAGGACAACTTTCAGCCATGAGTGACTCTGTGGTCATTCAAAATACCTTTCAGTGCAAAATCGAACTGTTCTGCTAAACCCAGTGCCAAAGCTGTTTATCTCGTTAGTGGATCTTCGATCTCTGCAAGGAATGACTTGGGGTCTATGCTCAGGACAGTGAAATCACCATTGCCTGTGTTTCTGGGCAGGACATGGACCAAACATGCAAAGAAGTTGTAGCTGAGAGCCAGAGGTATTCTGTCCTGTGGTCCTAGAGTAACACACCTCTGCACTGCTAGCTGCCCACCTCTCAAAGTGTCCATGTATCCCCAGGATGGTGAAGGAGACTAAATTGCCAACCTCTTGCTGCTCATGTCATACTTTATTAAGGGTTAGCCCTGGAATAAACAATAATGGAAACAAGAAGAAAATAACTTTATCTAAGGCTTATATGGTTTGGTATTTTGTAGCTGAGAGGGGAAAAATAAGAGAAACCTGCAGTGGAAAATGACATTTGAAGTCTAATCTCCCAACTGTGAAATAGAAAGGAATGGATGAAATTATTGGGAGGCACAAAGTTCAATTTCATATCACCTGATCTTAACGTAGTGACAGCTACTTGTGTGAACTTCGGTCTTTTTTTCCCTTGCTTCCCTCCTGCAAGATTGCAATCTGACGCTGCAGCTCCTGCTCTAAGGCTCACAGGGATTACTGGTGAGATATAGCCTTTTCTAAAATATGGAACAGACTATGAAAAGCAGCAAGAGAGACTAATCTCAAGCATCTATGCTTGGGAAGTAAAAAATATTTCTGAGCAAGAAAGTGCTAGGTATCTGTGGTAATCACAATTACAGTCATTTGCCATCTGTCCCACAGTAGCAGAGCATGGTACTTTATACTTCATCTGTGCATAGGAGGGGCTAGATCCAGACAGGTCGATGAACGCTGCAGGAGTGCGTTGCAGTGGCTGTGCTTTTTGCTGTCCAGCCCTTGTCCTGGATTTCCAAAGCCTTCAGTTGCCTTGCTGTACTGACCAGTGCAGGTGAGAGTTTCAAAAACATTCAGCCTAACTGGTTTGCAGGGCCAGGACATTCTGACAGTGAGAGGGTAGGAATTAGGGCTGGAGGTGGCAGTGTGAGAGGTCTGGCACATTTGCATGGGAACAGTTCTGTTTCCTCCTTTGCCTCAGGGAATTCAAACACAGATAAGTCATCACCCAGGACAGCCATCAAACTGTGTAGGAAGCAGTGCAGGCTGTCCAGAGAGTGGGGTTTAGCCTTTCCTGCTGTAGCTGTAGATCTTCTTTGAGATTCACTCACCTTCTGTGCATGTTTGAAGCCAGAGTCTGGTGACACATGGGGTGGGAGACCCAGGCTTCAGTTTCCAGGATGATGCATGCATTTCACATTAGCTAGTCAGTAGGAAACATTATCTATCTCCACTTTGAAAAAGCATTTGCTGCTTCTGCATTTTGAGGGCAACCTGATCTGGTGTTGCATAGTAAGTTCCGTTCAAGAAAGCAAGGCAGTGGGTTGCCTGGGGTTGATCTCCTGTAGACCTAGGAATGAGCTAAGCTTTGAGTACCAAGCTGGATGCATTTTGAGATAAGCAGGAGCAAAAACTTCAGAAATTTGTGAGACATTGATGTGAAATATGAGGTATCTGTGGAGTCTGCACAGAGCCAAAGATGTTCAGGCCCTTAACTTTAGACTTAAGCACTTAGTTGTTATACAAATATCACTGACCTGCTATGAAATGCAATAAATAAAAAAAATCCATTCCTGTTTATAGTCAATAGTGTAATTCAGCACCACTGTCTGTTGCAAAGTGAGGACTGTTTTTCATTGGAAAATACTGATTTTCAGGGGTTGAAACCTCTCTCAGTAATTTTATAAGGGAGGTTCCTTAGTCTGGAGATGGTATTTCTGTTCGAAACCAAAGAGAAAAAACTTGGCCAAAAGACAACCAAATGCTCTATCCATTGGGCTGCTAGCTGTTTGGAGTTCATGTTACTCTATGTTCAGAACATATCCAAAGTTTTTTGTGCTTTTAACCTGAATCACTTCCCAGAGCTTCTTTAGTACAGTCCCACAAGCAGCTGCACTGACAGAGTTGACAGAGGTATGAACAGCAGCAGCAGGAGAGGGGCAAGCTGCTGACAGAGAAAGTGAGACCCCTTCCAGCTCATTTTGCCTTGGATAAATCTCTCAATTTTGCCTCCTGAATGGGAAACATTTGCTTAGTTGCAAGACAAAGGGAGTGTAGATGTAAAAGCGCAGCTTCCTTACACACCCCAGTTTTTCAACCAGCTATTGATAACCAGAGAAAAATGTTTCTCAGGGATAAACAGAAGCATTTAAATCCCAATATGACTATTATTATTTTAACATGTATTTTGTCTAAGCAGAAGAGCTGGCTCTTCTTTTTCACAGAGGTCTACAATGATGCAGAGAAATTAATAGCAGTTTTGTGTAATAGAAATGCAGCAAAGTGGTCCAAGGAGAAAATGTATTTTGTTTGGACTCTTGCTTATAGGAATGGTAAAAAAACAGTCTTTTTAAAACATGGTAAAACCTTTCCTTTTCTTCTCCGACTTTGATGCTAGATTGGAGCCTGCAGCATCTTTTTAAACAGGCTTATAATGGAAATGATGAGACATACTTAACTGCAGCAGATCAAGTGATTGCCCTCACAATGCAGCCCAGCATGGGAAAGTAACAGCAGTTTAGGAAACTAAAGGAAAGTGTGAACTGTCCCCAGAAGCCATTACATTAGTGAAGTTTATCTCAGCCAGGTAATTCACATAAGTCAGGAGCTGAATGGAATTTACTATTGAAGCAGAAGCGGTATACACAGTGCTGTTTGTGCACTGTATCTAAGGTGCTATACTGTGCTCAGAGATAAAAAGTCATGTTTCTTTACCTGTAGGAGCCAAATTAGATATTAGCAATCAGAAGCAATTATTTCCCACCATAACATAGGTAGCTTCTTGTCTGCCTCTTGACATTTATTTTCATGAGCCTGAGCCTCCCAGCTTCCCTGGAAAGGCTGCAAGCAGCGGTCTGTTCCTCCAGCTTGGTAGGGAAGAAATGCAGGGGCAATACACGTGAAGACAGACCCTTATCATGGATCGTGGTCACCTCACTGGAAAGGAAAGTGCTGGCTGCAGAGGGGCAAGAGGTGAAGGCTGAAGATGGCATTCTAGGCAGATGAGTTTTCAAAAATCTGTCCCTTTTAGGAAGACTCTAATTTCTGAAGCAATTAAGTATTTCTCTGCTGTGGACAGCAATGGCCCAGCTTTGTAGAGTGCCAGGAATGACAAGCACTCCTTTAAGAGAAGTTAAATGATGAGGCTTACAGTACAGCACTTCCTAAAACACTCTGTTTAACCATGGCAAGTTGGCAGCAATCTTCATGTCACCTCAGTGGTTTCAGTCCTCTAGCCAAGACCATGGTTTATTGTGTCCTGGACACCACAGATTTTGGAGTTTACCAAAAGGACTGCAATAACAAACAATCCATTTTCAGCACAGAGGCGTTGTTGAGACAACAAACCCCATTCCTGAGGCAGCTAGAGCCTATTCATTTCTAGTTTTGGGCCACATAAGGGCACATGGTGTCTGTGACATCACTGGTCCAAAGGCCCATTAAGCTGATGAAACATATCCTCCTGAGGTGGGAGCACACGTGTTTTTTTCTCAGAGGGTTTTCAGATGTACCAAGAGCTACTGAAATTCTCTGAGACACTTTTGAGAGGTAAGAAAGCACACAGGCATTTAGGCCAGATACTCACTTGAATTCTGTGAACCAGCACTCCCTCACATGTCATCCAAAAACTGAGAGGAAAGAAAGGTGCACTTTTCACTCAAAGCAAAGATACTGCCAGTGCAACTCATCAGTTGAATCATTGAGAACAGTCCTGCCAGGAAGGCAGTGTATTTAACTTTAGCAATGTGACTGATCTGAGCTAAACTCAATTCTGTTCTCCACCACAAATTGATATAATCATGATGAATGTCTTTAAAGAACCATACCCCTATTCCCTGCTGCAAAATGTGGCCAAGGAGATTTTCTGCTCCTTCTAGCCTATGTAAGTTATAAGTATTTCAGGGATAGACCTGCATCTTTCAGCAAGTGCCAATCACCACACAGTTGCAGGTTCAGCTGGAGTTGGCTGAGGGTCCTCATCCTGTTACTCATATGAGCCTCTAAATACTTGTAAGGCTACTGTTTTTAATTGCTAATGGTGATTTGAGCTCCAGTAATCAGGATTTGTTTGGTTTTTATCCATTCACCTAAATAAATCAGAGGACAGTAGGGGAGGTAGGATTTGCATGACTGATGGGAAGAATGAATTTCTTCTAGCTGCCCAGCAGTACAGTAATTGGTATCTGGGACACAGCTGCAAGTGCCACATAATAGCTGTCAGTGTCATGTGTAGGCAGATGGTCTCAGTGTTTTGGAGTGGAGATAACACTGTGACAAAAGGATTAGCATGGTGTGAACAGAACACCACAATTCTTGGCTGGCACCAGAGCAGCACTGTCGTGCTGTCATAGCTACAAGATGTCTATCACTGTTTCCTGCATCTGGAAAGATGTTGATGCTTCTAGAAAAGAAAATTGAGAGATAAAAGCAGCAGCAGAGAGATCTATGAAATATATGTGCCTTTCTCCCATAGCCTTTCAGCTGCCTAGAGATTTTTTTTTTTTTTTTTTTTTTAATTTTGATGTTGTATATCCATCTTGGAGAGACAGATTTTGTTCTGAAGACTGAAGGGGCATTCTAGGGTTCTCTCATGGTATCGAAAGGAAAAAAATACCTCTTGTAAGTTCATTCATTAGCTCCCATGATGTCCTCAGAAAGTGCTTTCAGCTAGAAAAGCAGCTAGGCCAGCAGTATGACTGGGATTACTGCATCCACGACTGTTTAGATTCTGCGCTCTCCTGTCATCCTGCCTCCAGAACAAGTATGTAATGGGAACTATAGATTTCCCCTATTCTTTATCTGTGTTACAAAGAAAAGTGCTGAAGGTAATGTGGCACTAGGCATGCTACTATAGACCTGCGTAAGACTTTGGGCTTGCATAGCATGAATCCTAGACATTGGGTCATTCAGCCTAGCTCATTCCAGTAGTCATTAATATCTGTATTGTAAAGCAGAGCAGGTAGCAGGCTGCAAGCACTGATTAAGGGAGGAATGGGAAAGGATGGCTGTTCTTTGGTACTTGTGTGAAAGCAAGTCAATTATTGACACCTTCCTGGCTACCCAGAGCTGGATGGGTACATTTCAGGAGTCTCAAATATAATGTCAAATGTGATGGGTATTTCTTTAGTTTCCTCATACTGCTGAGTTCCCATACTGATGCTTTGTAAGTGCTCTGTTGCACTGTAACACCTATCACTATCAATGACCGCTACTGCATACCACACACCCTGCAATCCCATTTTTACTAAGGCAGAAGATAAAAGGCTTCAAGCCTGCAAGTCCTTGTGGTTTCAGGGCTGGGATGATTCATATTGGCTTCTGTATAGCATAGTCATTGGACAGACCTCTTTGTCAAGTCTTCAAGCCCATGTGTTATATGGAGAGGAGTCCTCTTCACCAATAACTGAGAAGCTCAGTGTACAGAACACCAAGTTTCCCTACATAGCCAGGTTTTCCTACAGAGGCAGACAACAATGGGAACTGTGTGAATCACTTATGCTGAATGGGATCCTTTACATCTAATTCAAAGCCCACTTACATCAGCAGCGAAGCTCAGTCCTCATACAGCTTAAACATTTTCCAATCAAGAGTTTTGTTTTGGTAGGGAGAATAGCTTTGGTCCCTCCCACACACATCAGTGCTGAAGGGGGGAAGGGGAAGGGAAGGGGAAAGGGGAAGGGGAAGGGGAAGGGGAAGGGAAGGGGAAGGGAAGGGAAGGGACGGGAAGGGACGGGAAGGGAAGGGACGGGAAGGGAAGGGAAGGGAAGGGACGGG